>OMKZ01047059.1:2862-22981 GCA_900302535.1 Neoniphon sammara | reverse complement strand
CAACAGGCTGCTATTAAAGCATAAACACAATGAATTAATCACTTACCTCCACTTCCTTTGAATGATGGCAGAGGAGAGAGAGAGGGACAGAGAGTGATGGAGGGAAGAGAGAAAGAGAGAGAGAGAGAGAGAGAGAGAGAGAGAGAGAGAGAGAGAGAGAGAGAGAAAGGTCAGTGATAATGGCAGATGTGATGTCCATCAGATCTATTACAATTCCATGTTACTCATTCTGAATACTGAGCTCAACCCAGAGAGTCATTTAATAGGAGTCTGATTCTGCACTGCTGGACACACACACACACACACACACACACACACACACACACACGTGCGATCACACACCCCCACACACACCTTACTGCTGCAGGAGCAAGATAGCCTTATTTGATGTGACATGTAATTCCAAACACATCGAGGGTAAAATGTACTGAGAGAGAGAGAAAGAGAGAGAGAGAGAGAGAGAGGAAAGTGATACATTTCTGGGAAAGGAGAGAATGAAGAAAAGGGAGGAGGAGAAGAAACTAAGTAGCCAGCTTCCCCCCTCCCACCCCTCTCTCTCTCTCTCTCTCTCTCTCTCTCTCTCTCCCACGCATCCTCACATATGGACAAATGCACATTAAAGATCCGGATTGCATTTCTCAGTTCTGTGGTATAATTTAGCAAAGCACCTGCAAATGTAAAGTGATCCAGATTATTAAAACCACCAGCATTTGACCAGAAAACGGACTCTAATGTCCTTTGAAGAGCTGTTCCTCTTGTTGTTAACGGATTTAGAATACCAGCCTACTTCCTGGCTTAAATGATGTCACATGCAATCAGGTTTTAATGAATGCTTTGATGGGGTGACAGTTAACAAGGTGCCCTATAGTCTGTCAGTCTGTCAATAATCCATCAACTACTGCAAACTAACTAAAATCATTATGTCTGCATTGTTGCCAGGTGCTCAAGTTCCTTAAAAAAAAAAAAAAAAAGCCCAATAGACCTTTTTCTCAGCAGCCATTTTGACATGAAATAGTAGGGCAAGCACAGGTGTTACTAATGACATTAAGTGAGGTTCTGTCCCATTTAAGTGTAGCAGAGTCTTTCCAGTGAGCCAGCATGAACAATAGCAGGACCCTGGCTCTGTTAGTCCTAAATGGAACAGAACCTTCATTAATGTCGTTAGTAACACCTGTGTTTACCTGCTATTTCATGTCAAAATAACTGCTATGAAAAAGCGCACTTTCAGCAAGCACAGCTGGTGTCTATGTGTCCGCTGTTTTGTAAGTGTATTTACTAGAGAACAGATTTGGAAAGCATGAAAGAGAGATTGACCTTCATGAAAGACGAATTCATGTTTTTGTCTTTCTGATTCCTGGGCCTTTGAGACACTTTCCTTTATTTTGTTGTTAACTGTTGAGTTCTTTCTGACACATGGCGTGTACACAGTATGAAAAAGCCTCTCATCAGCTCTCATGAGACGACACCTCCTGTTAAACTCAAGCCTCGGCACTGGACTTCAATTTAGATATCGATGTTCCCGAAGCTCTTCCGCTGGTCTTTACTCGCTGATGTTAATGAAGGATCAGAGTGATTGCTGCTGCTGGCCCGGTTATTATTCTGTCTCAGTCTCTGGAATGACCTTTCTTTCCCCAGGACCCCCATTAATATTTAAGTATACTCATCACTCCGGCATTAACAGGCAACTTTGCCCACCTTTTCTCTGGCCCAATGTCATTCAAACACTTCAGTGTGATCACATGGATGACCAGGATGATATGATATTTTCTTTTTATGACCCGTCCCTTGTAGTCCAAAAATAATTGGATTATTTTAGCATGTCCCAGCTTCCTCGTAGTCACCACCTATACTGATACACTATGCATGTAAATGCGCGTAGAGTGACGCAAGACTGCAAAATGTGTGGTAGGTCCACTAGACCACTTTGTGCTGCTTCAGTGTTTCGCAGACATCATGATGCCAGTTATCGACTCTCTTCAACCAGGTCGAACTGAGGAGGTTTGCAAATGTGTACCGATGTTGCCAACTCAGTCCCAAATTATACGGACTGCAAAATGTCAAACTGGTATTTCTGCCTCTTCTCTGATTCTCTTTATAATTGCTGAACATCAGTGCGAAAATGGGTGATTCTGACAACAAAACTTGACATTTATTGTTGTAGTTAAACATTTTTCTGCTTTCAAACTTCCATTGTAGCTGTGCTGGAAATATTAAGGTGATGTGAAGTTCTCTATGTTTGGCCAGTTATTTGCAGGGGAAATAAAAATACCTCACCGACAGCAAAACCGTCCCAGGACTGCTTCGTACATCACCAGTAGCTTTTTGTTTTTCTCTTATTTTCCATCTAAAAAAGTTATCTCAGCAATTTCTTAAAGGCCGAATTAAGAAATAACCTAAATCCCTTTAGATTTTATAAAGTGTATTTTATTAGGCTTTTATCCAATTAATGTCCCAAGGATGCGTTGCCAGTTCAACTTTCATGCGCAGTCATCCAAACTGGGACTGAATTAAAGGCGCTTGGTGTTTTAAAGGCAATGCCTCAGCGGAAGACATGAAAACAAGAAGTCTATGACCCAGTTTTCCATCATACAAAAAGAAAGGACAAAGAAAATTAAGTTTAGAATAAGCTTCTTTGCCCAACATCCTGAGTGAGCGATAGTTCAAGTTTCTATAGGAAGTCAAATGTTTATATTCAGTGTTTCCCACAGAATGACAGTGTGACTGTGTGTGTGTGTGTGTGTGTGTGTTTGGGGGGGTGCAGCCAGACAGAGTTGATCACAAAACCCCTTGTTTCACCTCCTTGGCGGAGGTAATAAATAATCATCCTACAAGTCAAGGTCCCACAGGACACTGTGGGGTTTAGCTAAAGGAACACTTGTTAATAGTTGTAAAATGGGATAAGAGGTTCATTCAAGCTGTGTTTACTATTGTGAATCTTCATTATGTCCAAGCACTAAAATCTAAGCAAACTACATAGGTGTCTATAGCAGGCCATTAGGCAGTGTAATGGTGCTATGTGGCACTAACTCATTTGCTGCCCTCATAGGTCAGCTAATATGTGGATTAGGTTTTGTGCAACAACATGGATTGAGAGGACGATAATAGCATGCAGCGTTTGTCCATGTAGCTGCAAAGAAACTGGATTCAAAAACGCATCTTCGCAAAACACATCTCATTTACTTACCTACCTATCTACCTGCGTGTTGCTCTTTCTTCCCCTCTCCCTATTCATCCTGTATTTTTCAAATCCATTATTTACAGCTGTTATTTACACAGCCTGTTGTTCAATAAGATAGATATTTTATGCATATGAATAGATATTCTTGGAGCCATTTTGTATGTGGCTTATTTAGTTGTTATATTGACACTGTAGTTACTGTAGCATTATTTGCACTACCTTTTGTTTCCTTTTTTGTTTTTGTTTGCTGAATGAGCTTCGGGTCATTTAGAGTTAAAAAGATGCACATATATTTGTGGGTATATTGTGATGTTGCACATATATCTGCATTAATGTTAAAAGAAGCGAAGCGAAGTCTGCAGGTTGGGCTGCTGATGTCATAATCAGTGGAAGAGGAGTTCTGACTGATGATGTCATACTCAGGGCACATCGCTGAAAGCAAACAGCATTAAGGATTTCAGTTTATGGGTCTGGAGCTTTGCCCAACCTTCCGTCTCTCTGTCTTCTCCCCACACTCTCGTACACCCTCCTCTCTTCCTCTTCTCCTTTCCTCTCCTTTCCTCCTCTCCCCCTCTAAGCTTCCCTCCCTAACTCGCGTCGCATTTGTGGACAGGCAGTGGTCTAAGGACAGGTCAGTATCCTGTGGGGCCGAGCTGAGCTTTGTGAGCTCTTGGCAGAACAGAGCTGAGGGTGGATTTTACAGTTTCATGGTTGTATTATCCAGTTCACCCGGATGCAGGCCTCTGCAAAGGAAGTGAAGACTGCTGACTACAGGGCAAAACAAAATAAACCTGGCCTCTGCTACGCTTCAGCACTGAATGCTGTAAAGACAACAAATGCCCACATGTGCATGTATACACACACATAACACACACAAAGAGAAAACACTGAGGAGCCATGTTAGTCAATGTTTGGCTTGTATATTGTAGTGACATTATCATTTATAAACATAAATTTCAAAAACCCCTAAAGACTGTCAGTGTTTCATTATCAGCCATAATGGTGAGTGCTTAATATGTCAAACTTGTACTGCCTGCTTGATTTGACTGTTCCCTAGGATGAGTAGGCCTGTATGTGATGATGATGACCTTTTCTCAATCTGCTAACCTTGAAGATTAAGAACAGCAGGGTGGTAGCAGGGGCAGAATGACAAAAGAGAAATATTGTGCGATGTAGACAGGAGATGGGACAGCTTGGAAAAAATGGAGCAAAGGCTGGCCGGATGGAGGACGGATGATATGCTTTGGCGGAAGGAGTGGAAAGGGAATGAAGATTTAGAGGAAGGAGGAGATTTAGAGGGAAGAGATGAGGCAAGAATGAATGGGAACGTACATAGTGGTGTGCAGAAGAGCGAGACAGGAGAGAGGAGTGGAAAATGGCAGGATGAAAACGAGAGGAAGAGCAGAGATGAGCAGAGAGTTTGCTTTCCTGCAGTGGAGCTCCGCTGGCCTCTATCCAGTATTCATGCCTACAGCCTTGGGATAGACAGGCAGCGTCTCATTGATATGAGCAGACAAGTAACTTTGAATATTGCATGTGGGGCTGAGAAGATGAAGCAGCACACACACAGGTGCACACGCAAACACATACACACACACACACACACACACACACACACACACACACTTTGCAAATAGTGAAAGGCTGCTGTAAAATTTGCAGACACAGGGCCACACACCCTTTCAGCTAACACAACAAAGCTTGGGTAAAAGGTGATTATATCCTATAATCTCTTTTAATCCACAGTATTTCACCCGGATCTAAGAGGACCCTTTGCATCAAAGGCAGGATTCAGCTAACCAATGATAACATTAGCATTTACAGCCAATCTATGTCCTCGAAAGTTAGAGAAGTCTGCAGCTATGAGTGACAGCAGACTGACAGTCGCTGCAGGCATACTTTAGTGAGGTCCAAGCCTATGGGGAAAATTATTTTATGTGAGAATATAACCTTGATTCATCATTATGGAAAAATTACACATCTCAAATACAGAATATTTCGGTGACAGTCGTGCAGCTGCAGGTGAAATGTTGCTTAGCATATTGCCATTGGAAAAACTGCCAATTTGTCCTGATGGTGGTGTTTCTATCAGCATGACCAAACATAGTCTGATGCATTTTTCAGCCTTTTGTAAACAGCTAGGCCGATGTGAAGTTTGGCAATAAACATTTAAGGAGTATTTCTCCCGTCCTGTTTGTGCATTTTTGCCATCAGACTCCTTTTATGTATCATGGCCAAATAGGTACATTCATCAAAAGTCTGTCATTAATAGATTGTGACTGGTTAAATTGTTTTACATCGAATTTGGTGGCAAGTGAACCAACATCGTAGGAGCAATAAAAAAAAAATGCTGTTGCAAGATAAACCTGATGGTGACCCCTGATATCGGCATCGACCACTGCTTCACTTTGGACAGCCTGAGCGCCTCATGCAGGTTGTTCCAAAGGCTAAAGGAGCCATGATGGTCAGGTGCTGATAAGCCTCTCATGACAGTCTGCCCTGCCTCCCTGCCTGCTTTAGGAGAGCCTGTCTGAAACTGCTGACTAAGTAGCTATGGGAAATTACCACATGAAAAAAAAAAACATAAAAAAGAAAAAACATCGAGTGGTCAGGGAGTATCCATTTTATTTTCTTTGACAGGCTGCCTGTTACCAGCCACCTTTCTGAGTTAGCCTGATTGCTGTTGTTGCTCATGAACTTGTGAACACCAACAGTCTCACAGCAGTGATACATGAGAAGGGGAGATGGGAGCTGCATGACAAAGAGGGGGACGGACAACGCTATAGACAAACTGGATCCACTGTGTGCTCTACACGACAAGGCAAATCCTAACCTGTCATAACAGTTACTTTAATCACTTCTGACTGCCTTTTGTTTTTTAATCTTGACTTTGAAACAGCCAATAAGGACCTGGCTGAGGACCCCAGGCTGTGATTTGGCTCATTTAGAGGTCTGTAGCACAGGTTGGTGCCAAACTCCTCTGTGCCTTTAAAGATGATTGGTAAAAACTGAAAATCCATGCTGAAGATGTGACCAGAGTAAAGTTGCTAAAATTGGGGGCATTTGATCTTTTTGGTGTTTGCTTTGGGCAAAGATTCAAAGACTTAACAGTACCAAAATCGTACTGTTGAATCGTACTGTTATTAAATCATATTGCATGGATTTGTGTGTGTGTGTGTGTGTGTGTGCGCACGCGTGCGCGTGAGAGAGAGAGAGAGAGAGAGAGAGAGTGAGAATGAACTGTAATTATAGTAGAAACTGTACAGAAGTGATTGCACTGTAATTAATAATATCGTACAGAGCTCTGGGATAAAGCTATTTAGACAACAATGATGATGATATTTGCCACAATAATGATGATGACAGGAGAGTATTATTTTCTTCTTGTTAACAGGGAAATATAAAATTCTGAGAAACACGGCACATATGGCTGAAGGATAATATTAGTAAATAAAAAAGTTCCGGGGAATAAAAAATAAATAAATAAATAAATAAATCTATCACTTCTGGCTCTCAGATCCATGTTTCCCAACACATTCTCATATCATTTTGTGAAATAAGCACAAACTCTGAAACCCAGATTGCCTGTTGTGGACAAAAACAATGTGAACATTACACTCTTTCACCACACCTTTGGATGAAATTGGACACACTATCTTATGTTTTCGTCATATAAAACTATTTGGAAAACAAGAAAAACAACATTGGCTAAGGTTATGGTGAAGGCTTGGCATTTTTTTCTCACATTTCAAGCATGGAGCATATATTTGCAATTTTAAGACTTTATGCTCATTTCAGGCAAGTTTTTGCCACAATGGCGCCTTACTGCCGCAGACAGACATGTCAGGTAAAGCCTCAGTATATCTGCCTGGAGAAGCCACAGGCTGTGGAGGCAGAGCTCTGAATAATAGATAGGACAGTGTGTCTCTCAATTAGCTAGACACTACCAAAGGTTTGTTGCCACTGGCTGTTTGGGAAGGAAGGAAGGAAGGAAGGAAAGACGTTTCAGACAGGAGGTGGAGCAGTGCAGACACTCAAGCGGAGCAGGTCTGTGCAGTGTTTGCGTTCACCCACATCCGACTTTTTGATGCACACACCTGCTGAACACAGATCTGGAAAACAAGCAAATACAGCTGTCTTCAACTCTGTAAGCCAGTATTTATTTAACCTTTGAGTAAGTAATCCTGTTTCATGCTATATAAAACTATTTGAACTATTTACCACTGAAAAATTCATATTTGTTGAGAAAAAGCCTATTTACATAGGTATTATCTGCAGCAGCCAGGTAAAAAGAGTTTAGGCAGAAAAACAAAAGCTCCACTTCCATAAGACCACTTCGCAACTGTGGTCTGTTTGAATTGAGTAATTGATCAGTATGGATACTGAACCGATAATCAGTGTGGTGTACTGATTTAGCGTCGCTTTTATTGCGCGCTATGTGTGAAACGGTCCTGAAGGACTAACCGATCGCTGCACCACTAGATGTGTTCAGGAGCCAAAAAGGTAGAAATGAGGACTGAAAAATGACTTTGGTGCAAAGAGAAATTGTTTTCTGTCAATTCTAACAAAATCTATTGCTGTTGGCAATATGAATGGAGTCTTGTCTTTCTTTTTTCTTGCACTTGATTTGGAACAATAACTTGTAAACCTGGTATTTTATAGTCTTTTATTCCAATCTAAGGTAGTTCAATTTATAGGTAACCGTCTTCCCTTTCTCTTATTTTTTTGGTGGTTTGCTGATTATGAAAAACTCCAGAAGAGGTAGATTAAATGCCGATCCATCTATCCATCCATTTTCGAGCCGCTTGTCCCTCTCGGTCACGGTGGCAGCACAGCCGGCAGCGCAGCCCAGGCCTCTCTGGCAACTTTCACCAGCTCCTCCTGGGGGATCTCAAGGGGTTCCCAGGCCAGCTGACAGATATAATCCTTCTGACACGTCATGGCTCTGCCCTGCAGCCTCCTCACAGTCAGACGCGCCTGGTGCACCTCCAAAGAGAGGTGACCCGGGGGCATCCGTATCACATGCCCCAAGCACCTCTGCTCGGATGAAATGTGGCACACTTTATCAGTAAAGTGTGGCAGAAACTCCAACAAACTTTGTGCAGATGATACCAAAGTATGTTCCGCTCATATTGGCTAGGCAACTAGATCACATGACATTAATTAAACCTAAAATCTAACTAGAGAATGAAACCAAATCAAATCAAACTGATTAAATATAAAGGTTATCTGCTAGGACAGAAAAAGTGAGATAATTAATGTAATTGGCCAAAGCCCCATACAAGTTCGATCACCAATAGCTGCTGCCACTGCTAACAGTCTATTTCTCCGCTCCAGATCTCCCATCATGCTTTCTTGTGGCGATTATTCTTCTCCGACCTCTCCTGAACAGCTGTCTTCTTCCCTTTACTGCATGGCCGTTTCCATCCCTGGCATATCAGTACAGCTCGTTCTAAACATTTCTTTTTCTTTTTCACTCAATCTCTCCATCTTTTTTTATCTGACAGATGTTGCAGTGTGTCAACAGTGTGTACAAGATATAGATTGTTAGGATCAGGAGCTGTTAATGGAACGGCTGTTTCTGCTGTGACTGTGTGTGTTCTTCTTCTCCAGACTAAATCAGAGCAGAGTCAAAACAAATATAGACAGAAGATAAACTCCAGACCATGGCCTGGTGGTTTTGTTTCTGTTGTAGAAAAAAATAATAATAAAAAAATCCTCTTCCATTTTTTACTTTTCTATTGGGAAAGAACCCCCACTCCACCCCACCCCTAACCCCATCTCTCAGTGTGGGTTTTTTGGAAAGTCACAGGAGCTACATTTACAGTAAATGCTGAACTCAGCCAGAACCTCAACCAAAATATTTTCTTCCCTTTAGGGGCTGTTACATAAAAAATAGGACATATTTCTGTAGCCTGCAGTATACGTAACG
This sequence comes from Neoniphon sammara, assembly GCA_900302535.1. Classification (NCBI taxonomy): domain Eukaryota; kingdom Metazoa; phylum Chordata; class Actinopteri; order Holocentriformes; family Holocentridae; genus Neoniphon; species Neoniphon sammara. The sequence continues at coordinate 13,871 of OMKZ01047059.1, read as the reverse complement.
ATCCCTAACTCTGATATTAATGCAGGTTTATGATTGTGAAACTAGACAAATGCTGACTTAATTCTAAAACCCTTTTATGTTATTTTTACTTTCCCCAGATTTAAAGAGAAATGGAGAGAAGTTAGAAAGGTAAAAGGCCCGCAGGCTTTAAACACGTCCTTGCTATTGAAGACAGTGTGGTCGTAAACAGACCAAGAGCAAGAGAGAGGAGGGGAAAACAAAGTTTACACCTGTGATACAACTGCAAATTGAACAACAGAAGATGAGTTCAAGTTCAAACACAAGGTTACACAAATTTCCCTGGGAACAGGGTTTGTGTGTGTACGCCTGTGTTTGTAGTTCCTTGTAAGCGTCATGTCTGTTCTTGCTGTACTGCGGACAATTGAGCAAAATAATTTCTCATGACTCCCACTGTACAGCATTCTACGTTAATGCTCGTCCATTGGTCTGGGACACACAAAAAAATAAAAATTCAGGGATGTTTATTTGACCAAACGAACAAGAGTAAAAAAGAAGACTTACACTCTCTCCGTGCAAGTGTGTATTGGCACACACACTTCAGCAAGTGGTGTGTCACATCTGTTACACTGTAAGGTGTTCGATTGATTGGCTTAAAAGCTTGGAGTCATGGGCACAAGCTTCGTCAGCAGCCAGATCAAGTGTGAGGGGACGAGCGAGGAAGAGAAAATCAGCTCTTGCCTCAGTGGACAGCGTGGCCGATAATGGCCGGTTCATGGCTCTTCATCAGAGCGCTGCTACAGCTCTGCTGCAGGCGGAGCCCACACAGGCTGCAACTGTCGCTTTCATGTACCTCTCCTAAAATGTTACTGCTTGTGTGATGGAAGACACCGCTTGACTACTTTATATTTCCTCCCATGTTTCCGTTGACTACCCATCATACTGAGGACAACAAAGAGCAGATTGAAGAGAGACAAGCGGAGGAGGCTCGCATACATATTACTCTGTACAACATCTCATCCCCAAATTCAACTGACTGAACTGACAGTGGACATTGTTTGTTTAAGAGAATGTAAACGTGATTGCGTCTGTTATCTGCGCTTTGTTGGCACAGAAATAATAAGTAATAATAAAACACGGACGTATAACTGATCGCACCACCATGGATAACTGCATCGTAACGACCGCAACACTTAAGCACAGAATCATAAATCAACTTTTTCACAACACAGTAAGTACCTACACAGTGCAGCCTTTCCCTCCATTTACAGTGGGGACTTAAGCAAATACATTGTAATGCAGATTGCCACATCGTGTCCTCTACTGACTTCTGACCTTGTTCCCAGCCTTTCTCCTCCAAAAAGAGCAGAAAGCCTGGAGGAAATTCCCTGATTATTGTGGAAAAGGGGAGGAGCTGATATGACTCACCCACTGTACTTTCATTGGTCTCTGGAGTTATCCACTTGAATTTGAACAGGGAAGTGCAACTTGTTAATCATACCAATGATTCGTACTGGCCTCTGCAGTATCGTGATTGCTTCTGAGAGCTCCCTATTTTCACCTTCATCTTTCCCTGGAGAAATATATTCTACAGGGCAGGTGGAAGTGGAAACCCAAAAGTTCTCTCCATTCAGTAAAAGAGGAACTTTAAGGGAAGGCTAAGGAAGCTTCATCAAGGTTAGGTGACTTCTGTTAACCTTTCTGAAAAAGAGCGGACAACACTGATTAAGCCAATCTTGTCGTGTCAAATAGTCAAGGTCGCCATAATAGTCGTTGGCATTGAAGCAGATTTCGCAAAGTTCCCAAACAGGACTTTTTTGACACTGTGTCCCGTACAGTGGGTATACAGATGGGTTGTTTTTACGTAGAAATTCTTTTCCAAATTGGGGAGATACATTCATCTGTAGACAAGTGGAAAATTTGGAGCCATTTGTCCGAAGGAGGTGTCAGAGTCCGGCATCATCACACACATCATCATCAAGCACAGCCGGCCACGGATTAGCAGCAGCACCTCTAGTATCTGCAAGTCGCACCGAAACAAACACCTCCTCCTACCCTTTCCACCCTTGTATTTCACTTTCTGTCCCTTTGCACGTTTGCTGTGTCAGTGGACATACACATGCGCGCTAATCAGATAATGACTCAACATATTTGTTTTGAAAGTTCTTTTCTAAGTTTTCACTTCCTGGGGAGTTGTGCCATCTGATTTTCTATTTGAAGGAATTTGAGATAACGTTATGTGCTAAAATGTAAATGTCAGAAATGTCATCTTTGTACTGTGTTCACTTTCAGTTATGCTGCTTGTTAGATCTGCCTCTGAGTGAGTTCTGCTTTCTTCAGCTGACCTTTTTTTTTTTTTTATTGCGCCCAGAATAACTTTTGTTTTCCCTGCACTCTCCCTTAGCTTATGCTACCCTTGGTTTGTAAAATATCTCTCTTGGTAAATAAAAGGCTTATTTTCGTGCACTCTGCCTGCAGCTCCCTGTGCCTGGTTGCTTGGTCCCCGACGGTGAGAGAGCCAAGTAGCATGAGGAATAGGAGAGGAGAGCCAGAAGGGAAGGAGGAAAGTCAGTGGGGAACAAAGACATTGAAGATGACACAACAACCATGGATCATCAGTACATGAAGTGACAAGGCTTGTTAGGTGGTCTCTATACCAGAACAGTGTTCAAACACACTCAAGCATACACACACACACACCACACCCACCACACACTAGAGCTCTACCACTTAGAGCAGCTGTTCGCTCTTTTCACACCCGTTTCACAGGAGGCTAAAAAGCTTACTCAGGAACAGAGTGATGGAGGGAACGAGAGAGGAACGCAGATGAGAGAAAAGAAGGGAAAGTGCTGAAGTAGTGAAAAAAGAGAAAGAATGAGATGTAGAAAAATCTGCAGAGAGAGAGAGAGAGAGGCGGGGGGGTGCAGCAAATGGCTAGAGACAGCAACAAGGGGAACGGGAACAAAAGAGGAGCTAGAGAATTTGCTAAGTGAGGAAACATTTCAGCAGGCTGCTACATCTACAGAGAGCGAGGAAGAGCTTTATCTTCAGCTGGCGACACACTCAAAGCCTTCTAACCGAATTTGAAATCACATTGCATCACACACAGTAATGCATTTCACAGGTTTCGTCCCTCAGTTGTAAATATGCTCACACTGGACGAGTAGGCAAGGCTGTAGTGTCTCACTCTTGAAGCCACGGGAAGCTGAAATTTGTGATTTCTGCAGACTTGTGTTGACTTCAGGCCTGAGCTATCTATGTTATAGGCAGAGTCACATCCATGTCCAGAAGCCCAGCCCCAACAGTTGTTTTTGTATCTGAAGTCGCCAATGGATGGACTGCAGTGGGATGGAAAAGAAAACCTAGGTATCTGTTTGTACTCAGCACTCTTATGGAGTAGCCAACAACAAAAGACTAGCTTGTTTTCTTGTTCGCAATAGTTTGTAATGGAAAGCCAAAAGCCAGCAGCCATCTTTCCTGAACGGAGAAGCATCGAGTTGGTTACCAAGGAGACGCCAGCTTGTGCCACAGACGGTGTCCGACCCTTCGTTTAAGCATAAAAGCATCTGTGTGGTCCGACAATTTTCTTAAGATGTCTGTCGACGCATCTTGCAAGCATAAAACAGCCTTAAAGGTGTGGACAAGCAGGCATCCCTAAAGAAATACCTTTCATCCCTTTTTTTTTCTAATATGTTATCAATTTGTGTATTCCACTCAGAGTTGGTTGTAATGAATGTGCACCAGAGGAAGAGCGTATTAAACACAGAGCAGATGACCAATGCACTGCTCCATCCAGCAGTTTGCAAGCAGCCTGTCATATTCTCTTCTGCTCTTTCCTTTTTTATATTTTGGTTCACTGATTTTTATTCTATAAGCTACATCGATCTTAAAGGCAGCCAGCCAGTCACAAAGGCTCAAACCCACATAGATCACTGCTATTATACTGTGCAGCTGCTCATTTCCCCATCACGGATACTTGGTCTATGCTGGTCATAGACAGAAAAACACAGTATCCGCAATGATCAGATTTGCCAAGTATCCGGCTCACCCCTAGTTGACTTTGGGATTTAATAAAGATTGCGAGAGTTTAAAGGAGAAACACTATTTGTATATGGGAAAAAAGCCTTGTCAAGTGATGGGTTATTTTTTCCATCAAGGGGAAAAAAAACGATTATGTATCATCCAGGTGTTATTTTGCGATCAAGTGTTCTAATGTACTTTTTTGGTATACCCACTTACAAAAATTCAAAAACTTGCAAGTGCACTCTTGTGACCATCTTTGTTGATGTACCAGTGTTTAGCTAGTCTTGCACCCCTATCTCCTCGGACTTTCAGTTTTATGGGATGAAGAGAATTTTTGGCTTTCCTCTTCCACAAGCAGTGCGTAATGTGTTTCCCCAGGTAAACACACAGAGCGAAGGTGAAAAATGTCAGCAAAGTGTGAAGCGCTAGAGGCAATATTCAATCAAGATATTGAAGAGTCTTGAGGAGACTGCACTCTGTATGGAAAAAGCCTTGGATTGACGTTTATTGCGCCCATTAAGAAGTTACGCTTTTCTGCTCACATTTGGATGGACAACTTAAGAGACTAATGAGGGGATGGTGGATTGGTCTTATTATAGCTCAACAGTTTCAATGTGAAAGATGACATATGATCGACTAAGAGCAATGTGCCCTGACCCCAGGCACCACTACTTTACAGGACATTACGTACAAGATGACAGCCCCAAAAGTTACAGTTTGCCTGAGAAAATGCCGATAGAATTCCTAGGATTTGTAGCTGTGGAAAAAAAAAAAATTAGCTTTATTAATCACACTAATAATAATAATCACAGTTACAAGCATTCAAACATTTATCATAAGTATTCAAACTGGAATTATAAGGACAATCTTTAAAAACTAGCTTTAAACTAGCTTTTCAAAATTAAACTCCACTTTTATGTTCAAAACTTTTAGGCTGTCTGTGACTTCTCCATTGAAAAAGGCCAGAGACAAGAATCTAACAGCCTTGATAGAAGCTTTCAGGAGAATTTCAAAGAGCATGACGCACCTCGGTATGACCTAACTGCCTTTTCCCCAATCACTCTATCACTCTAACCATGTATTATCCCTGCCCCTCATCTGTCTCTGTCTCTTTATCTCTCCAAAACAAACACCACCAAGACTCTAATAAGCCCCCCTGGGATACAACCCTTCTAGTGGGCTATTTGCACCAAGGGGGACCTGGTTTCACCCTACAGAGGTGAAGCAAGGAGTTGGCACTAATTGTTGTTGCCATGGGAACTGCTACACAGTAATCGCCCCATTGTGATGTCCCAAAGAAGGTCACTAGAAACCTCTTCATTCTGTGCTGGCTCCCTCCTCATGTTGTTTTCAATGGAGAGGGCATTCTGTGAATGAAGCATGTTTTAGTGCTTGGAGCTAAGAAAAGTAATATTTCAGCTTAAAGCAAAAGAGAGCCAAAAAAAAACGATAGTATAGTAACAACAGGAACCACCATTGGCAATCCCTGTATGAATGTGTTTAGAACTGGTAAAAAATAAAATAAAATAAAAAGTGTCTTGTGGACACAGAGTAATTCATTGATCTTGCCACAATGTCAGAATGGATCAATCCAATCAATCAAAATGGTATCTTCAATCACTTGTCTTACAGCTGTGCTCTAAAATGCCTGTCTTTACACACATCAAAGTCCAACAGTGCAGTTGTTGAATGGGAAAGCTTGTGTTACACGTGATGGCACCATATTGCGTTTGTTTAGCCACCAAGAGCATGTCCACTGATTCTGTCTTCATCTTAACAACCTTGATAATACAGAGCTGCTCTTCCTCCAAAACAAGTCCTGCCTTCTGTAGCGCCTTCTTATCACCATTGCCAACACCACAGTAATTCAGTCCCAGATTGCCATGACTCAGTGTGATCATAAACAAATGTTGTGCAAGGTGCACATTACAGCCACAACCTGACTCAGTAGGTTTGCAGTCTGCATTACCAGAACTGCCAACAAATGTTCACTGGAGACTCTGATGAGCTTGACTAAGTTCTAACCATCTCCCCTTTGAACTATCATAACTGTCCCCTGGCTGGGCTGCCAAAGGTTTTTCTGTCACTTCTAAAATGCATCCAGAAATCCGCCCTTTACTTTTGCCTGCCAAAATCCCTCCATGTCCCTCACATGTTCTTTGTGACAACTCATATCAAATTCAGAACCCCTTTGCTGTCGTGAAAGGTTGCTAAGGGAGCTACAACCAACCCTTGAAGAATAATTCTGGTTATTCTCAATGTGGGCATGATGCTAATCAGTCAGAATCAAAATTTGGTCTATAACCTCATGTTCCTCTAAGTCTGCAGGAAAAGCTGCTTTCCGATACAATCCAAATGGGCCGATCCAAACTCAGTCAAACCAGTAAAGCAAATAAAACCTGGCCTTTCAACCCAGTTACACTCATACTTCAATTAGACCAGTCTAATAGTCTGATTAGAGTTGAAGAAAAAGTCTACCTTTTCCCCCGCCTCGTCTTTGTTAACATAGTCTTCTTCTAAAATGCATGATTATTCAAGATATACATGACTTGAATTTACATCTGGTGCTAATACAGACACTTAGACACTCAATATCTGCTGCCAGAGTGCTGTGGATTTGAATCTCCTTTTGGTTCTTTGTGAAGTGTGTCCTGTTACACTGATTATAAGACACTCAGGATAAGAGTGATAGTTAAATGCCTAAAATGTAAACAGTGGGGAAAGAACCGTTGACAGTCATTGAAGAATATTTAGCTTCCTTTTCTTCCTTCTTTCATGTACCCGTGCATATTGAAACTTGAAGCAAAGCCCTCTTATGTCAGCAGTGACTTCCCCAAAGATCCACTGAGTGGATTTTTATAGTCATATCAATGCTTAGAGCATTCCTATGAAATCTCTCTGGGCTCAGATGTTGAGGACCTTTGAAAGGAGACTCACATCCCTCACACCCTCTCCCTCTTTTCGTGTTGCTCCACTGATTCAATCAGGGTAACAGGGGAGCTTGATAACATTTCCATAAGCCCTGCCGTAAATGCGGATTTGTTTTGGTTGAAGCTCTCTGAGTCACAAGCCACTCTGGGAGGTTCTTGGGAGGTTTAGAGAGCTGCTGTGAATAACCGATCACATCAACGGCATCCGCTTAGACAGACAGGCAGCCAATCAAGTAAAAGACTGACATTTCCTGATGAGAGCTGTCAAGCGGGCTCTCCCCAGGCTCCTCAACCGAAAACAGAACTATATTGAGTGCATCCATAGTACAATGCCTACTTTATGAAATACTGAATGTGAACTGCACAATATGATACCACAGCCTTATTTTCACATTTTTTCACATTTATTTTTCATTGAAACTGGATCGTTTGTTTGTGTCAGGAGAAGCTATTGATTAGTGAAGATATCCCCAGGCAGAGAGGCTGGGTTCAATCCACAGACAGGGTTATCCTCTTTATCCTCTTGGGGAAGCAATAAAAGTAAAAAAAAAATAAGGACTGCTGTTTATTTTTTGTAGCCAGTCATTGTTAAAACATTTTTGACTGTTAATATGCCATGCTGTATGGTACTTTGGTTTGTAATAATAATCTTTTTTTTTTAACAGTCCTAGCTGAAGGGAAATTTCTTTCTTTCTTTATTTATTTTTGTGCTATGGAGCTGTCTTATTTCAGCATAGGTTGACTTTTTCTCCCTCTTCTGGAAAGTCACCTGGCAGTGAAAACACACCTCCATCAGTCCAAATGCATCTTTTCCTTCTCACCCCCTTCCTTATTTTCCTCTACCTCTCCCCAATAGCTGCTTGTGAACAATAAGAAATTATATGTGTGTATTTAGACACACGCACACACGCACACACACACACACAGGCAGTACAACATGAAAGCCAGTGTGTGAGCAGTGAGCAAAAGACTGCATAAAGTAATTTCAATGAAATAAACCAGTAGAGCCATTCATGTTCTTCAGACTTTTCTCTCCAGTCTCTCCTCCCTCCCTCCCCCTCTCTCTCTCTGTATGCAGTGAGTAATAATGAGGATGGTGGTAAATTGTGCAAAACGTGAGATTAAAAACTGCCTGGAAATACCATGCAGCCATACAACAACAAAAACTGCCAACACTATATGTGCATCTGTGTGTGTGTGTGTGTGTGTGTGTGTGTGTCAGCAGGGCGGTGGTGGTGGTGGTGGTAGGGGAGCAGCCGTCAATGTTAACACAATCAGCACACATCACTTACTGATATTAATGACTCCAAAACAAACAATTTGAGGTCTCACTGCAATTAAATTAAAGTCAAGAACTTTATGAGCAGGAGAGAGGAAAATCAATGCTCCTTCAGCCATATCTGTGCTACTCCGACTCAACAGGCACCAAGAGCACCTCTGGTATTTAACCCAGCAGTGATGGATGTCTTCAATAACCCAATAACTTCTGGAGTGGAATATGGTGCGTTGAATGACTGAGTGTGTCTGTGTGGTGGAGGATAGTGGATACATATCGCCTCGGAGGTCAAATAATTCTTCAGCCCATACACATAGCTCCAATAACCACACCAAAGCCATATTTCTAAATCTCCATATTTCTTGTGCATCTCCCGCAGAGCCGGTATTCTCCAGCTGAAGCTTGTCATTTTCTCCTCTTAGACTCTAATTCCAGACAGAATGGGCGGACTGATAGATCAAACCTACGACACGGCCACAGCCAACAAACAGAGCACTCAGAAAAACGACCGTCATCACCATAATCACAACAGTTATGATCACTGTAATTGACCTCATCATCGTAAAGCTGGCAGAAGTGATAATACTGGAGTGGGGCAGGACTGGATATAAAGGCTTTTTGAATTGAAGGAGTCAAAAGGCTGCCTGCCTGCACAACATTTATGTGTGTGTGTGTGTGTGTAAAGTTTCCAGAGCAGTCTATGTGTTCACCAGTGAGGGGTCTAACAGTCTGTTGTTTTATGGGTCTAATTCCAGCAGGCTGCTGTGAGCCAGTCAGCTCTTTTACATCGGCCTATCTGGAGCTGCTCCTCTCCTCCAGCTGAATCATCACTAATCTATCAGACTGTTTGCGAGCAGAGGAGGAGGAGGAGACGCTCAACAGACTGCAGGAGGATGACAGGAGGTTGGACTGTTAGATGTACCTGCGCACCTTGTTTTTACCGGGGATTGGAAGTACAAGAAACAGAGATAAACAGCTGCGAGGACGGTAGAAGCTCCAGCAGCATTAGAATAAGACAAAGTAGTAAAACTCCAAAAGTGTGGAGCTGAATGTCCGTAATTTTTCTCATATTTCCTCATCGTCTTGACTTGTCTTTAAATCTCATTGGACCAGATAGAAACGCTGCTTCTCTCCTTCAATGGGACTTGGGACTGGAGAACAACTGTGATCTAGAGGAAATCAAGTCTGTGATCAGTTCTGATTCAGACTGGAGCGAGTGAAACATCAGGTCACATTGATCTTAATGGAGCTGAAATGGAAAAAAAATGTCTAGGGCAAACTGAAATAGATTTGTTTATTGGGATTAATTGATCTTATCTAAAGTCTAGACGCTACTCAGCTGGCAGGTAAAAGCCAGCATTTAATGTAGTTATAATTTTAATTAACAGATTCATTGATTATTCAATACTAACTACATATGTTTTCTCACCCAACAAAACTCTTCATCAGTGTTATCTATGTAAAAATGTTACTTCAGAATATATTTGTAATGTCCAGTAATCTGTCCTTTATGTGCCATGATAGAACGCCTGGTTGTAAGAGTATCTACAGGGATCCAAACAGGAAACTGTTTTTGATTGACAGGTCATTTGCGATCCCTTGTCTTCATTTGTGACACCCATCTTTGTCTCGTCACGTAGTGTGAACAACCTCCCAAACGGACAGCAAGCCGACAAGTTAAAGAGTGTTCTGCCCTCATCAAGCAAGACTTGAACACAGACAGAAGACTCAGTCGGGCAGAGAGCAACGCTATTTCAAACAGAGAAAAAGGAGAGGAGATCCAGCGGGACAGATAGGGGTTAATTCATATCAAGAAGACCTGAAGTCCTCCAGTGGGGAGGGGTACGTGACATTCACACGTATTCTCCATTAAAGACAGCTACAGACAAAGCAAAGGCAACAGTTTCCATGTGATGGAAACCATCCCGTGTCCCATTGGCTCAGAGACAATAACGATGGAGCAGCAGAAACAGAAAATCACCAGTGACATTCAGGCTGCAGGCCAAACAACTAATAGGCTCTACCCTGCTTATCAGTGTACTGCACCCACTGCCAGCCCCGAGGACAAACACACACACACACACACACACACACACACACAACACACAGACATGGGCACCTGAGTGTTTCAGCCTCTGACTCCCAGCCCGGTGGCCCCTCACACTCCTGGTAACAGTTGAGAGCTTTACAAGTTAAGTCAGTGAAGTGTCGTGTCGTCGTTTAAGAGCTGAGCAGGAAGACGAGAATCTGGGTCATTTGTGAAGAGAAGCGCAGGGGCTAACAGCTTTGACAATGGAGATGATTGAAGGATTTCGCCATTTTCAGCAGCGTCTCGCAAGCATGACTGTTGCCACAAGTTAGTGAAAAAAAAAAAATATTATTATTATTCATACACACACGGACACGCACACACACCACAGGAAGAACAGCAGTTCTGTGCACGCACGTCTAACATTTATTCTTCATAAAAATGTTTGCGCATCTGTGGGAGGTTGTGTGTGTGTGTGTGTGTGTGTGTGTGTTTGTATTCTGACTGTGTATCTGAATGCTTGGCTAGGCAGATCTGAAAGGTCTACGAGTCCAGAAGTCGGTGAGTTCAATAATGCAATTACACTGCCATTCAAAACCCTACACATGCATCTGTACCTGCATGCCTACCTGTGTGTGTGTGTGTGTGTGTGTGTGTGTGTGTACGAGTGTAAGAAGCAAAATTGCAAATTGGCTCCCTGAAGACTTAATCGATGAAATGCAAGAGAGATTGAGAGATTTAAAAACCAGTGTGTGCCACACATATAAACATCATGCATAATCAGTCACTATGG
>OMKZ01047058.1:2248-14583 GCA_900302535.1 Neoniphon sammara | reverse complement strand
TGACAAAACTTTTTTTTTTTTTTTTTTTTATACACCACGCAGTTGGAAGAAAACAACAGTGCCCTATACTTGTTCTCCAGATATTAATTTGGCTTAATTCAATTTGGAAAACATCTCCAGCAAGTTTTCCTGGCACAACCTTTGAAGTGACAATATTAAATAATAAACCCTATTAAATATAAATCACAGGGGCGATGTCAGTGTTGGTATGATTCCTATTTGATTTTCGAGAGAGAACGCATTTGATCACTCTCTTTTCCATTTTTTTCCCACCCTCTATCCCACTACTTCGGCTTTAATTGAATACATTTCTGTTGTTGTTGCCCACCAATCATCCCTCCCCCCTGTCTACTTCCTCAAGCACGTAATGCATGCAGTAAATAATTCAAATGAAATTAATTTTACAGCACCTTGTTTCCACTAAGCATGCCAACATCTGTTGTCGAGTCACAAGTTTACATTGTTGGTCATTACTTTCCACAATGAGCAAAATGTTTTATTAAAGCCCCGTGGGAGTCCCCCTTGGATCAGGCAGAGACAACGGTGCTACTGACTGAACCCTCCCTGAACTCTGACAATCAAAGATTGGCTGCAGCTCTATTGGGGCTTGACTACTGTCTTGCTTCCCAGAACAGGCAGGGACTTAATGCGATTGAGGTATTGGACAGCCTTGGTCCTTCAGGAAATCGCTGACCATAATGAAATATAGCTTTGCTGACTTTAGAAGTGACGTAGTGCTTTTGTTCTGCGCAACAGAGTAAATCTCACCCTGCCGTTGTTTCGCAAAGGCCCATTACACTGAGGATATATGAATAGGCCTTTTATTTCTATGCCTCTAATTACTGTAGAGAAAATACTGAAGGAACAATATGAAATGATAATAATCCTGAAGTTGAATTATGAACCACATTATCTACTGTCTATATACATACAGTATACGATATGTATTGCTTAATAATAATGCTGTCCACACACCCAGCTATTATTCTGGCTGGATATTAAAGTATATAATATGATATAAACATGTGTGTGCACACCTCAGGGTGCAAGAGGAGGAAAAGAGTGAAACAGTATATCGGCTCAGGAAGTAGTCTGTTTATTTGTGTTGGTCCCTATTTAAACAGCTCTGCACTCACAGCCCTTCAAAGAAAGGCACATTGTATATTCATCAATGTTAATACTCACGGGGAGAGAAAAAATAATCAGACCGCTATACATAAATCATTAGGACACAATCAAAAACAAGCCAAAAAAATATACATACATGTACATACACGATGATGTGCTTTGAGCTGAGTTGTGAATGTGGTCTCTCAAACCTCAAACCAACGTTACCAAGGCAGTTGTGTTAGTTTCTGTTGGTACAGGGACTTTAAACACTAGCGTCTCCACAGGCTGGGGCTTTAACGGAGCAGAAGAAGAGGTAGAGAGACAGGCCGTGAGTGTTTTTGGATGCACGCTTTCCTCTGTAGACTTGGCTGTAAAATGTGAGGGGACCCAGGACACACCCCTGAGGAGCTCTGGAGTGGTTGTAACCACCGAGGGGCCTCGATAGCCCTGCTGCTTCTGCGCTCCATCGGCCCTGAGCAGGTGACAGCGACTCGTCCATACTCTGGGCCTCTGCCAGTAACAGATGTGCTCAGTCAAATGACTAATTGAAAACCTAAAACAAAATCAGCAGCTTGGCTATTTGGCCTGCATAATAACAGGCCTGCGCTGATAAAGGGAATGGGAGAAAACACACACACCCCTCTCATCAGCGGCGCCATTAACAATCATGAGCAAAGATGAAAACAACGCTTGGTTTATTCGGCAAATGAAAGCACATAACTAGATGCTGTCCCTGGAGTCCATTTCCAATTTTAATAATACATCAAGGAGCATAGCCGCAGCAAATGCTCCCTACGTTAAGAGCCAAAGCACACCAAACTACTTACAGCTCCAGCGTCGAGAGACAACTCCCAGAGCTAAGAATTTAGCAAATGCATAAAGGTACACAACATGATAGCTATTAGCTAAATTAAAAGAGCCATTACCAGAGTAGTGTGTGGAATCACTTGCCAGTTAAAGACTACAAACCAAAATTTTCCATTTCAGAAAAAATGTCTGTATACGTTTGTTTTTTCCCCACCTCATCTCTTTCCATCTTCATCGTGAAAAGCATGCAGCCTGAGCTTGCCTCAAATTATGTGCATGAATAATAAAATACCTTCTAATTAAAAACTGTTGTTAAATATGCAAAAATCTAATGATAATGAGATTGTGCAATACCTTGGAGTAAAGCATATTATAAATTACTTAGAAGTGCAAGTCGGCTTGACCCAAACATTGCATTTTGAAGGCTACTTGGAATATTATGTCTGGGGCATATGGAGTGGGGGTACAGTGTGTGTGTGTGCGTGTGGGTGTGGGTGTGCGCGCGCATGTGTGTGGGTGGGTGGCTGGGTGGGTGAACTGTTTGTGTTTGGGTCTGTCTCAAACTGTTTGTGTACATGCATGCACACATATGTCTGCATATGTGTATGTCTGGAAGTGTGTGTGTGTGTGTGTGTCTGCGTGTTTGTGTCTGTGTCTGTGTGATGGCGTATGTGTCTGGGTATTGGTGGAGGTTTAAATAGGATTAAATATATGCATGTATGTATGCTAATGCATATATTGGCTGCTTGTGATTCTTAATAAGAGGGAAGCTTGGAGCGAAAGCAAGGTTAGGTAGGGTGTGAGGACACTGTGTACTTTTAACTTTTTTGAACACACGGCTCCAAATGTATTAATAAAAAAGATAATCTCTGAAAGTGATTAACCTACTGTATATGTATATGATTTTATTTTATTTTTTTACTTGATACAGAAGCCCAAGAAACTGCCAATTGCACCGTAGTATTGTGGTTAACAATAGTTAGCTGGCAATACCAATGACTAGAAGAGGCTAGACCACAGGGAATCATGGGTACTTGTTCAGTACTGGACACAATATGGATCAATTCATTAATGTTTCCACAATTTTGCGGATGCCCCAACCAACCTGCTGCCCTTAAAACACTCTAATAGCATAAAAAAACAAATACAGGTGTTATTATATAGGTATGATGGTACTGTACCATTTGCCCAAGCGGCTACCAAGGTAGGAGTGATATCTAATTTTTTTTTCGCTGACATTTATTTGCTGTGACAGCTAAGCAAATAAATCATCATACCACTCAACAAATCTCAGTATTTTTCTCCTGTTTGCTTTGTGTTTGCTTCACATCATCAATCACAGCATTTTTCCTGTTCTCCTCTGATTGAGTTGTCTCCACAGCTATATGTGACAAAGCCTTTATGTAAATAAAAATAGAAGTCCTCAAAGACATATTTACATGAGGTTTGGAGAGGGTAGTCAGCAAATGAAGAGATGAGGTTTGTCAGTTTGCAGCAGACAAGCGTGGATCCACGGAAGAACAACAGTGGAGAGGAGTTGCAAATTTTAGGTTTGCTTATTACAGTTTTGCTGCTGACAGTCATGTCCAATTTGGCTTTTGTGTGAAGTAAATTAATAACTTGTCTTTGTAGAGAATTTTTATACACTTTGAGTGAGCATCAGTGATACAAAAGCAATATCATTTGAGGTAGTTGTAGACACACTTGGGTTTATGCATAATATGACATTCATATATATTCGGATGCACACGTGTCTACACACACACCACTCTTACTACCCATAGGTTTACTGTACTGAGATGCCTATTATTTAAACATATTTTATGGAGATGAGAGTCGCTATTCAATTGAAGGCAATAATATTCCTCAGCTTTATAAATTCACTTGACACATGCGGAATGGAGCCCGTATTTAATATTCAGCAAAATAAGACTTTACTCTGATTGAAAGGTTTGCACTGCACATTGTCAAACATGATTGCTCCATTCTGGGCCAGCCAGCACCGGGAACAGCCCGCATATTTCACTTCGAGTCAATAGGCCTCCGCCATGTTTATTAAAATTTTAACAGGACTCTGGGCTTGACGGGTTCATCAGCTATTCAAAGCTACCAAACAAATCAGCTGTCATCTCCCCCTGCATGTTTCTGCCCCTGTGTCCCTGACCTTCCTGGCATCCGGAGCACACTGCCGCTTTAGATGACTTTCCACCAAGTCTTTATGGCCAAATAAATAGCAGCATGCGACGCTATCCATCACACATTATAATCCTGATTGTTTTTATGTTTAAACCATAAACAAATACTTGATTATGAGGAAAGGGAATAAATCAGGCCATGTTATATGAGAAGGCAGTCCAGCCAGTGAAACAGTCATTTAGATTAACGAAGCAAGAGCCTCATACACGCATGGCCATGCACACACACACATACACACAGACTTTAGGGAGGACAGGCCACCAGTAGTTACGACCTATACCACTCTGATTCAACTGATGTAAAAATACAAGTTCTTTTACACAAAGAAAGTAGACAATATCAAAGAACAGCGGCACAAACTTGTCCCATGAATGTAGAGAAGACAGGCATTCGCTTTATTGTCCTAACATCTCTGTGTATACGTTAAGTGTTTATGCCATGTATAACCACCTTGTTTTCATCGGGGGGGAATCAGTGTGGCTCGCTTTAGTTATTTCATTATCGTCTCCTCACAGTTGTTCAAGTCTCTTGGTTTAGCTTATCAAAAGACGTAAACACACCATTGAAGTGAAAACTTGACACAACAATGTGGTGACGTCAAACAGGCTCATCCAAAGTCAACTGTGAGACTAGAGGCCCCTTTGATGTCAGAAATGCAAGGCAGCGCGGAAAACAAAAGCCCTCGGTGAGGTAGGATGAAGTGCTGACGTGATTGTGTGCGCGCGCCTATGTATAGAAATATGTATGTGTCTGCGTGTGTGCATGCATTTGTATATGTACGTGTATGCACATGTGTAGAGGTGTGTGTGTGTGTGTAAGAGAGAGAGAGAGAGCGAGAGAGAGAGAGAGAGAGAGAAATTGGAGAGAGAGAAAATTGGGTATGTGTGTGTACACGCGTGAAACTCATTTTACCCAGCACTCAACTTACATTCTTCATCCATCCGATGAAGTGTGTGAAAAAGCAGCAGTTCTTTGGCAAATAAAATCGGGTTCATGCAAAGCCGGTATTAATTTGGCTTTCCCGTTGGAATGAAATGTTTTTGTTTTGGGAGGAAATTGCCCTGAGCGGTAATGAATTTCCCCCCTCTGTGCTGTGTGGCACCATAATTTAACAGAGCGATAGATCACATAGGCTGACGATTTGAGTGTGCATATATTCTAATAGAAAGCTGATGAATATTAAATGTGCAACATTTAAAAGAGGCTCATTTTCCTAGCTTTTAGTGCAGAAAGAGCAAAATTTTTCATAATGGCTGGTGGCAAGACGAGACGGGGAAGGAAAAAAAAAAAAGTATTATTGGGGCCAATATTTATTCTCATTTATTTATCCAAATGTGTCTGTTTGCAAAAGAGATATCAGAGAAGCGGTGAGTAGTTTTGCAAAGCTCAGAGCTCTCTGGCATCTGACAATACCCACTGCTGCATTTCAAAGCATCGATCACCCGTCATCACAAACCCGTGGTGATTTTGCCTTCTTTCTTTTGTGCTGAAATGTTTACACGGCCACTCTCTTGTTGTCGTTGTGATCAGTTCTTGCTTTGGTATGAAGTTACAATCAAAATGTGCCAGTGTTTGTCTGCTAAAACAGCTCTCAATTGTCTATTCAGGAAAAAAAAAGTGCCTTCGAAATATGTCAGACTCTTTTTTTTTTTTTTTTTTTTTTTGTTATTGTTGTTTGGAAATTAGTTTTAGACACCAGCATGTTTTTGGAATGCTCTGATGTGTTGGCATATTCCTTTTCATATTGTCTTCGTGGTTAAACACGTTCACAAATCAACGCGGTTGGTATCTGGATGAAGAGTGGGAGTGTCAAAAACAAGGCAATCAAAGCAGTTGTAGTAGATTATATGTTCCAATTGTGTTTGTAGTAATTTCACACATGACTTTGGAATGCTGCTACATAGACACGAGTTTAAACAATGATTTAAAGGGGAATGACACTCACTGTAGGATTTACTGATACTCCAGGCTTATATACCTGTAAGCATCATAAGTGGAGTCTTAGGGCCCTTTTCCACTGCACAACAAGGAACTGGAACTAGCCCAAATGGAAGCAAGCACAAACAGGTGCTGAACCTAGTTCTGGCAACCGTTGGTAATTTAACTGACTTCAGGGGAAACAGTAACTAGTAACAGTGACTAGGGTTAGACCAATTTATCTGTTTATTAATATATAAGACCGGTATCTGCCTTTTTGTGAATATAGGATATCGCCGTGTCCATGTCTTCTCTCTATAGGTTATTTTATTGCTGTTTTTTTTAGATTTTTAGTAGTGTTTGACATTGTCCTTCTCATCTTTTTATTTTGCGTTTGCAATATTCTTTTTGTTCATTTTATTTGATCAAAAATTTCATAAAAAAAAAAAAATACCACCACAAAGTATCAGGTATTGGCAACTTCAGATAAAAAAAAAACTTTAAGGAAAAAAAAGAAAAAAGAAAAAGAAAAAAAGGAATCAGTATCAGTTTTAAGAAAACCCATATCAGTCAAATCCTAGTAGTGACAACAGAAAAATGCAAAAGACACTATTAGGGTGCTTCTACATCAGCAGGAAGACCGTACAAAAGAGATGTAAACATAATGGAAAGTAAGGTTATTTTTATTCAATATTTCACTTCCCTCTTATTTCTTTTCAGTCCTCTGACTAAATGATAGTGAGAGCTTGGACCTTGTCGTTGGTCCATGGTGCCATGTTTTTCTCCATCTGGCTTCGTCAAATGTTTGACAGCTAACAACAAAATGCTTTCACTTTCATTTTGATGTAAAAGCATTTTGAGAAGCTTACCGTCAGTGATGCAAAAATGTGTAACCAATTAGCGATAAACGGTACAGTGGTCCTGCCCTCAGGGTTCTGTTGGTTCCTGTTAGTCCCACATGTCCAGCAGGGACTGAAAAAAATCAACTGGAAGTGGACCCTTGGTGAATGGAAACTCCAAAGTTCCTGTTTGTAATGACAAATAAGCGCCAAAAGCCGACCTGTCCAGGATGCCTTCCACCCAATGCATCCTGGAATATGGGCTCCCACCCATTCGCGACCCTGATTTGGATTAAGTGAATACAGAGAGTGGATGGGTGGATGGAAGAAGTGCCAAAAGGTTTGGTACTGTTGCACTAGAAAAGACCCCAAGTTCTCTGTTCTCTCGTTTTGGGAAAGAGAGAACAGACATTAATTGACCTGTATTAAAACCTTCCAAATAAAAATAAGAATTCTTTGATCAGGTGGTGTCTCTCATTTTTGTTATATATAAATATTGCTAAGGGTGTATATTTTTGTAATGATGTCTTCATTCACATTCTAATAAAGTCTCTCTCTTCTCCCTCTCCACCTCTTTCATCTCCATTTACAGCAGCCAGGGCCCTCGGCCATACAAGCCACTCCGCCTGTGTCGCTCTAAATGGCGCCCAATTCCAGATTACACAAACCTATGGGTGAGATGATATTTCTTTTGTCTGGCCCAAGAATAGAGGCCTGTAAGCTTCTGCGAGCATCATTTAGCCCAGCTAAATTACCATGACAGGGAGAGGAGCGAACGGACAGCGCCTTGGCTTGTCTGAGTGAGAGTCGCACTTTAAAAGGGCTTTAATGGAACCAATTATTAGGAGGATCTCTTTGCTGTCTGCACCCAGTGCCACTTGATTGTTCTCGTTATAAATGTCCCTCCCCTCCCTTGACAGAGCCGCTCGTCGTCCCCATCCGCAGCCCGCCTTACTCTTCATCTCTCCCTCTTGTATAGCAATGAGAAGGTCAATAGACTACTCTTCACAGCTCTTGAACCTTTTCCATATTTCTTAATTAGGCCAGGCGGCATGTAAAGGTGAGGCTGATAGGCTGGTACTCTTTCTTTCTCTTACCCTCTCTTTCTCTTTAACACACATACAGACACACACACGCACGTACACTTGCACTCCTTAGGCTGTGTCCAGTAGCTAAGACAGACTGGATTCCTGATGTTCCTCACTGGTTAAGGGCAGACTGTAGGTGACGTCAAAGTTTCATGTCTTACACTTTGTGCTGTCTTCAGCTGGCACAGCATAGACTCAATAGCCTCTTTTCCACAGTGGGGCCGAATAGTTCTGAGCACAGAGAGTGACGGATCCGATGTCCACATGGGCATGGAATAGTTACAAAAATGTGCCCTGCACGCTTTTCTTGGCACTTACACATTCTTATAGTACATACATTTCTAGATCCTCCATTTCGTCAGTCAACAGAATGAAATGCGACAACAACTGCTTCATACAGGATTCTGTCGATCACCATTGGTGTCACAGCTGTCGTCACTGTAGTTTTTCTTAGGCACTTCCTGGTCCTAATTTGACCAGCACCACAGATGGAAAAAGAAACTGTAATAATCATTTACATCAGTCCAAAACGGCACGATGCAGCCATGGTAACTGTTCCGCTCAACTATGTAAAAGAGGCTAATAACTGATGCACTGGGGGATGCTGGGTAACACATCCTCAACTTTGGGGGGACGCCACCATCACATCAGTGTTGGCTACGGAGGGAAGGATGGAGGGATAGAGGGAGGAGTGGAGAATAAAGGAAAAAGGTCATTAGAGGAGATGACATTTGTTCACGCTTATACTCCTGAAGTTGCTCCACAGAGAGCCTTCGTTTCTGATACTAATTAGCAACCAGAAAAGTGGCATGACTCAACCAGTGAATGTGTGCACGTGCTTGTGTGTGTGAAGTTCCCACAGATGACCTAATGTGCCCATATTGTTTCCCCCTCTGCTTCTCCACTGATGTAATGCAACCACTGCTCCATTATAAGTCATAAACATTACATGCTGGAAACACTATGACAAAAGCAAAGCTTGGAAAAAGAGAGGAAAAACATTGCCAGAGTCCATTTAGGCTCTGGCTGTGTATACTTCCATTACCAAGCCACTATACCATTTACATAATTCCACGTCCTTGCTCTACTTTCCAAGCTATTGTGTTTTAAGCAGTGGTTTGAAAAGAAAAATGTTTTCTCTAAGGTCACAATCTCCAGTCATTTGTCCAAGAAGCATTAAGTGGCTAGTGTAAGACAATGCATTGGATTTTGTACAGTCAGTTTTAATTGAAGCTGTCTCCAGGAGGGGCTAGACGCCAGAGTAAATGCCTCTATTGCTGAAGACAAAAACATGGGGCCTAGTATTTACTATCACCACACAATCACCTCTTTCACCTCAAGATGAGCCCTCTCTGTCACTCACTTTTGCTGGAGAGTTGAGCCAAAAGGAATTTGGACTGGCATGGACAATTTACATCTCTGTCTCTATATTTCTTGTCTAGCTCAGTGAGTCTAGCATATGGCTGTAAAGGGAAAATCCATGCATGGATACTCTTGCACAGGGAGATATCATCAGTGATTATGTTCAGTGCATTGCTGGAGTTACATTGCGATGATTTGTGCTATAGTTAGTGATATTCAGCATTTCCCAGAATAACTTTCTACAACTCCCAAAAAGGGCCGAGCACTTGTTGCTTTTAATCAAAGGTGGATGTATGGCCATATAAAGCTAGCTAGCTAGCCAACTTGTGTACACTGGGGTTTGGCAATGATTACAGCCGCGCCCCTCATGGTGGATTCAGATTATGAGCCACAAAGCAACAGGAAGTCATTCATTTGCAATGGTTGCCAGTCACATTAAATTATATTATTGTATAAAATGTAGAACTGCATCGGGCATATGCAATTACAAATTAAAGTTCAGCTAGCCTAAACTTTTTCCTTGCTCTGATCATTTGTTGATGCTTGAACCTCTTGAGTCTTTTTTTTGTTTGTTTGTTTGTTTTTTGTTTGCTTTTTCTGCTTGCATGTATAGATGCACTATTGTAAACCCACTGCATAAGCTTTAAACCATTTATATACTAGTATTTTGGTGTATGATTCTATAAACAATGTATGGAGAGGCAATGGACTGATGTAACTGGACACTGAGATTTTTAATTTACATTTCTCAAACATTGGAAATACTATCTAGATCTCATTTCCATTACTCAGAACCAGCCTGTGCAGGGCTGAGCCTGATAATGGCAAACCTCAGTTGGTTCATTATGTATTTGTATTATATATACAGAGATAACTAGGGTGACGTTGTGTTTGTGTCTGTGCTGTGCTGCTGTGGTGGCAGGATGTTACAAACATTATAAACTGTTCTTCTGCTATACAAACTGTGGCTACGTTAAGCCAACAATTTCACTGTGAAATTGTGAACTGACTTAGATTTGTGGTTTTATGATGTCTTCTGTTTTCTGTTCTGTAAAGCAGTGTTATCTAATACAGTACATAGAAGGGAGATAACATTATGGACCATAAGCTATCACACAATGATCTTGAAGCCTTTAGGCAAAAGCTTTGCTAACACACATGAATAATTAGCTTATGTGGTCTGTTTTGATGTGCCATTTTATTTGCCTTGATGATAATCTAGCCTTGATTTGCAGTGAGGTCAGTGTTTGGTTGATGCTGCCATACTGACTCCCAAACACTGTTATACTATAACCACAGACTATTCAATGAACCAGTCTCAGAGAGAGGAGTAAGTTTTTTAAGGATGACCCTTACTCTCTACAACCAAACCCTGACAGCACTAAAATCTATAGATAAATTTCCCCAGAAACCAGCCCCTTGAAGCACCCACCTTTCTTGTTTTGTTTTTTCTTCATTTTTCAGATTTGTCTGTAAAAAAAGACAAACTCCTCAATCTGTCATGTCATGATACATGACATACTATCCAACAGCCTGTCTTTGTATTCTGATGATACCCTTAAGGTACACAAAAGAGCCAGTGCATTTTCTTTTTGGTATTTCATTGGAGAATGGGTGAGCTATCAGAAACTACTTCATCTTCAAGGGAAAAATCACTGCAAGTCAAGGATAGCTCAGTAGCTCACTGTAACCCACACAGACCCACAGCCATTACTTTTAGATGTGTTGCAGTTTGTACCATGTTTCCAGTAATTATAGACCCATTATTATAGAAGTCATGCAACTTGGCCATGATTTATTTTTGCAGGTGGTATCATAAATATACTACTCCTAAGGTTATCATATTCAGTGCTGAACCACTTGAGAACTGAGCGCATTTGTTTCACTTGGTGGTGCTGTTTGGAAGGTGGAGTGGAAGCAGGTTTTATATTTGTTTTGAATTAGATTCTTCATTAATCTTTTCAACCCCAGGGGAAGCTCGCCTGGCACGGCCATACTCTGACTTTGTTTCCGTCGTTCACTTCAGGAAACACAGTCTGGGCACTGCTGGGTCCGAACGGTTTGGAAAAGGGGTGGCAGCAACGGGCGCTTACAAAAATACATAGCAGGTGATTGGATCAACCAAATGTAAATCATTAGCCAAGTTGTCCAATCAGACAAATGCAGCATATGATCAAACATGAGAGCGCCGAAGCTAAACAAACAGCAGCAACTGTGATGGTGAAAGCAGGCGAGCATATTGGTAAGCATGTTGCCATCATTTAAGCATGCTGGTAGATGCTTCTTGCCACTTTTGTGAGGACAATCTACACTGATGTCTTGTTTTTGTTTTCCAGTTCAGTGCACTGTAGCTTCTTATTGTAGCTCCTCACAGGATGCTGATTGGTCCAGCCGTTTTGTGGCTTCCAATAATACTTAAGTTGGAGCAGGGCCAGATGGTTTCACGAGTCAAACAAAAATGAACTCGCAACATCCGCTGGCTGTGGGAGGTTATGAAAAGCTGTTTTTCTAACTCTTGCAAGCATACTTTTAGGTGCTAATAACACAGACACCAAGATCATCCATGTACAACTGGTAAATTTTGTTTAAGTGCTTATTAGCATCCAAATTAATAGTTGAGTTATAGTAGTTAGTGATCTATTTTGCTGTCAGTCTTCTCATCCTTTAATAAGAAAGATGGACAATGGGCCAATCTCCCAAAATTTCATATTCCCTCAAGAGCTCATTAGTCACGGTGGTCACCTGTATAAACATATGAACATGTGGTGCTGGATAGCACTTTGGATAAAATTGTATGCCAAATAGTATGTTATGCTATTTCTTTGGGACATTCTCTTTCTTTTTCTCTCTCTCTCTGTCTCCCTCACTGCCTCACTCTCTTTAACATCCCTGGACAATACAATTACAACAGCCCCATGAAGATGAGGGATAGGTTTTTGCTTGTTTGGCTGTGGATGACCCCTGGCGCCTCCAGCACCACCCTGTATGAAGCGAGCTCAAGGGAGAAGGGGCCCGA
>OMKZ01047055.1:0-10153 GCA_900302535.1 Neoniphon sammara | reverse complement strand
GCTGTCATGTTTGCACAGTGCAAATATGCATATATATATATATATTGTATGTGTGTGTGTGTGTGTGTGCGTGTGTATGTGTGTGTTGGGGGGGCCTGTAACAGTGAAAAATCTGGGTCATGTTTACCTTACGCCTGCGTGGGCAAATGGATGATGAGCACCACTGGGAGAGCTCTCAACATTCCCAGTTTCTCCCACTCTTGTTTTTCTGTTGCTCTCGTTTTCTCCCCACTTCCCCTTTGCCTCTTTCCCCTTCCCTCCGTTCTCGCTTGCCCTCCATTTGCAATTACCGCCTTCGCCCTAATCATTATTATTTTTCCTCCTGTTTACTTTCAAGTCATGCTTACACTGACTACCAGCCCTCTGTCTCCACCTCCTAACCTCAGCCTCCTTCCCTCCCCTCCAGCAGCAGGCAGCATGTCAGCCAGTTCAAGCCAGGATTTACTGAGTGCAGCGGACTGCAGTGAGCACATCCCTCCCTCCTTCTCTCTCTCTCTCTCTCTCTCTCTCCCTTTCTTTCTCTTCTTGCTTATTTGTCCATCTCTCAACCCTGAACTTGAATGACCATCAAACTGGCCTGCAGCACCCGTCTGAAATTTGGATTCTCTCTTTCTCACCAGATAGTGTCCACATGTTTCCTCATATTACTGATTAGCATTTTCATCACATAAAGAATTCAAGGCCAAATACTGTGTGTGTGTGTGTGTGTGTGTGTGTTTACCACCTGCCTCCATTGATTTCCTGCGGTATTGAAAATGCATTAATCAAGAATAAGAGATATAATATCAGCCTCTGGAAATCTTTGTGCTCTTTTTGCTTTTGTTTCTGTCTCTCCCTCTTTCTCTCTTTTTCATCTCTCGCTTTCTTTGTCTCTCTCCCTCTTCCTCTCTACTCCGAAGAAGCAATTACAAAAGTGATGAAAGCCACTGAAACGCTGTTGTACCTAATGCACGCACACACACGCACACACACACACGTACGTGCATACACATTAAGATGACTGCAGCTGCAATACCAGCAACTCAAGGACTTCCATAAAAAAAAAGGTGCAGCGGTGATGAGGTTAGAACAATGTCACGATATAATTGATCCAGTTCGAGGAAGGGTGAAATGGCACAGTCGCAGTTATCGGATTTGCACATTAAATCCATGCTATTGGCATACGTGATCAATAACCATAAGGTAAGTTATAGATCTGATTGATCAGGACATCCTGTGCAGTTTAAATAATGAAAACAGATAGAAAGATGAGATAATGTTTGCTCTGTTTTGCAGTCTAGCGGGAATATAGAATAGAATTGCACATATTCCTTCACCATAGCCACTCCAGCCGCACTATTGAATAGCTTTAATAAAGAGTCATGAGGCCAATCAGTGATTTGAGCCCCAGATGGGCAGGAGGGGCTGGCTGAAAAGACTGCGTGTAATTGGCTGACGGCAACTCTCCATCATTCTGTCACCGTCGCCCTGTGGGATGGGAATCTTTTTTGTCTGTCTCTGGCCACCTTCACCCTCGAGACCATATTTAAAAATCCTACACAAAGCCGGCATAAAAATTTGTCACGTCTTAGATTGCCTTTTTGTCAGCTTCTCTCAACGGGAGGCCGGTGCAGCGGTGAGAGAGACAACCGTCCCATAAATGTCCCATTACCGACATCCCTGCCACAGTCAGTGTGTGTCTGTCTACATCCAAGTGTCCTGTCAAACTGTCCTTGGTAAAGACAAAAGGTTAATAACAATAAGTAATCATAAACTTTATTTATATAGCACCTTTCACAGAGGATGCACAGCTTGTTGCTTATAGGCAAACAATAAAAACAAAAGAAGATTATAGACCTTTTTCATAGCAGCCATTTTGACAGGAAATAGTAGGTAAACACAGGTGTTACTAATCACATTAATTAAGGCTCTGTTCTATTTAGGTACAGAACCTTAATCTATACTACTAATACTACTACTACTACTACTGATAATAATAATCAATAGGAGGCATAACAGAGCAAGGTTAAATAGTTCTCAAGCGTCAGGTTTAGGGTTGAATGGAACTGAAATATTTAACCAAACACTGCAGTGTCAGAGGTGTTTGTTTGTATAAACCCTCAAATCAGAAATTTGTCCTCCCTATCTCCATCTCCCTGTCTCCGTCTCTCGCCCCGTCTCTCTTTTACTGTCAGCTTCACTCGCCCGCGTCTCTCTGCTGAGCCTCACCTCGCTGTGTTGATTCAATCTCAGTCAGCTCACGTCTGAAGCCTGCAAGTTTCAGTGGAGGTGTGTGTGTGTGTGTGTGTGTGTGTGTGTGTGTGTATGTATGTATGTATGCAGTGAGGGTGAGTCCTGCTCACGTGCGGGCCCATGTGACGGGGGTGCTGAGGGGAGAGCGGGAAACGAACCTTTCTCTTCCTCTGACAGCGAACGCACCTGGATGGTACAGAGGGGGTGAATGGGAACGTCTGCCTTTGTGTCGCGTTTCGGTGCTCATGTTTGTTCTTGTTTCTTATTTTCATTTGTTTATACCCTTGTCGCTGTGATATACCTGTCCTGCTTAAAAGCCTTTGAATTAAATTGCCGCAGAGTAGCAGCGGGCTTTCTCAGAAAATAAGCCAATCTCTGTGAAAGTTGGAAAAACTCGCTCACTTATTATTGGTGTGTGAATCAGATACAGTCATTTCATGTATAATAAGAGTGTGTGTGGAGTCCACAGGCGGATTTGAAGTGACTCATTGTGGTAATGACTGCTATTAAGTGTCCCCACTGTGATTAATTGAGGTCATGGAGCTGTGGAAGGTTTCTCTGGGAAAAGCTTGATACTCCTGCTAAATTTTTCTCCGAACACTGCCTTTTATTTTGTATTGCCTTTTATTTTTTATTTACCTTTCTCTCTCTCTTTCTTGCTTATTACCTGCCCTGTCCCTCTCTCTGCCTCCTACTTTCTCACTCTTTCACTTTCTCACTCGGATCTTGACTTGCACCGTGCTCCCTCTTCCCCCCTCACTCTTATCTTGGCTGAGAGGAGGCAGACAGGGATGGATGGCTGAGGAAATTGAATTCTCTTTATCACTCTGGTGCTCCCGCAGTGAGCCCTGCATTTGCACGTGTCTGCCTCTGCTGTGCCTCTATTCTTCTATGTACATGCAACCTCACGTTTGTCTATATAGAGGTAGCGATACGCCAACCCCACCGCGTTAAATCAAAGACAGCGGTGGCAGTATCCCCCCGATAGGCCCATCCTTTATATTGCTTGGTTAACTCTTTCTCTCCCTCTCTTTCTCTCTCTAGTTGTCGTGCCAGCAACAGGAAAAGTCTGATCCTGACCACCACCTCGCCCACTCTGCCTCGCCCACACTCCCCTCTGCCCCTCCCTGGACACCTCGGTATGTATACCTCGACCTTCTGCCATGTTCATTTGTTGGTGGTGAGCGGTTTAAAGGAATAGTTGATGCAAAATGCAAAAAAAGATATTTTCCCACTTACCCCTGGATTGTTTCAGTGCGATTTGGCGAGGTTTCCAGTCTACTTTGAACTTCCCTGTCTACCAGCACCCACATCATTTGTGAAGCTCAAACATTTAAAAAAAAATTGTACTTTTGAAAAACTCAACAGCAGCAGTTCTTTCAAGAAACAGTGACATGGATACCTGGCATAATCCACAGACCTCGAGAGTGAAGACTTTTGTTTCAAACTATTTCCTGCTGAGGAGCACTGACACATTTGTTTACTGGTGTCTTTCAGCAGGAAATAGTTCGCAATTAAACTCTTCCCTCCAAGGGCTGTGCCAGACTGGAAACGTCACCAAATCACACACAAGCTATCTATAGGGATCGTGCAAAAACAGATCTGATAACTGAAAGTAGCCATTTTGGAGAGCAATATTTTTTTGCCATTCAAAGTGATTACTGGGCAATAATTATTCAATTAAATCACAAGTGAAAGTCACTTTTAACTTTTCCCCCTGAGTTTTTCAGCCCCTCCTTTCTTTTTTTTTCATCTTTGCTAACCATGTTGGAAAATTTGCGAACGAGTGTAACGACCCAGCTAAAAACACAAAAAAAGATGCTTCCGGGGCGCTCCGGTGGCTCACCGTGTAGAGCGCGTACCAAGTAACTGCAGCGGCGCGGGTTCAATGCCTGCCCGTGCTCTTTGCTGCATGTCACCCCCTCTCGCTCCCCCGTCTTTCCTGTCTGTCTACACTGTCGCTATCAAATAAAAGCAGAAATGCCCAAAAAATAATATTAAAAAACAAAAAGATGCTTCCGCTCAACAGACCACTAGGCTCCAGAGACAAACAGGGGGTCCTGCCCCCTCTCTAGCGGGGCTGATAGCTCATCCACCTGGGCCACTCGCTCGGTTTATATGGTATGAGAGTAATTATTTTGATCCTATTTTTCTTTGCATCAGTCCAACTGTCAGGCGGCCCATCGGGAAAACTCCCGGTGCTCCAGATGGCCAGTCTGCCACTGGGTCCCCCACCAGGACGGCATGTGATAGATGGCAGGACAAAACAATAAATAGGACAAGAAATCAGATAAGATAAACAGAATTATTACAAATTATTCAAAAAACACATTATATCATGTGGGCATTAATTAGCTGCAGATTGATCAGCATCTTGCCGACTCTCAAGAAACTCTTTAAGCATTTGTTTTTACATTTGTAAAGACGTGTAAACTGTTTACTGACTATTTTTAGTGTCTCAGATCCCCAAATCTGTAGAGACTGCGAGAAGAGGGGTCTGTGTCGATTGTACAGTGTGTTTGTAGGTAAAAGGGGAAAGAATGGTGGAAAGGTCTACATTGTCCATGGTTTTGCATTGGTCATTGAAAAGAACAGCTTGCAGATATGACCATTAGAAAGCTCTTCTTCTAAGTGTACCCCATCTCTCTGTTTTCTCTCCCCCTCTGGTCTTGTCTTGTTGCCCACAGGGAGCAGCCCTCTGGACAGCCCACGAAACTTCTCCCCCAGCAACCCGGCACACTTCTCATTCGCCTCCTCCCGAAGGTCACTGGCTGATGTCACTGTGAACTTGAGCGTGCTCACATGTGTCCACTTTTGCTTGTGTGTATGTGCACTGAGAGAGATGTGTGTGTGTGTGTGTGAGAGAGAGAGAGAGAGAGAGAGCGATGGGAAAACGAGATAGAGGGAGTGAGACAGAGAGAAGTTGAGTCAGCGCGAGCGAGAGAGAGGGAGGGAGAGAGAGAGAGAGAGAGGGAGGGAAGGGGAGAGAACAAGTGAACATCAGAGAACAAGAGGCGTGGATCTGCTGCTGCGCCCGGTCTCGCACCTCCCGGAGAGCAGGGAGCCTCTCGCTCCGCTCACAGGTTCTTGCCGTTGACTCATCTGTGTCGGGGCCAAGCCATTACATTCACAGTGCCTCTGTGTTTATTCACACTGCTCCAGTCTAGAGGCAAGAGGGTCGTGTGTGTGTGTGTGTGTGTGTGTGTGTGTGTGTGTGTGTGTGTGTATGTATGCATATGTGCGAACGAGTGGGCAGATATGTGTGTGTTCATTTGTACATGTAGATTTCTGTCTGTGTGTGTTTATGTGTTTGTACATTTGGATTCATTTGAGAGAGGCAATTCATGTTGCAAATATAAAATCTGCATGTGCATGCATTTGTGTATATCTTCATGTAATTTAGAATTTCAGGGTGTGCATTACAAAAACATTAACAATCTACAATATATCAGGCAATTACTGACTCATTTTGGTTGTATTGTTGCTCAGCTCATCATTGTAAGCCCTCGTTTACAACACATCTCAACTAGAAAGATAAAACATCTCTATGTTCCTAGATTTTATTAAGAATTACTCTCAGAAAATGTGAAAATGTGTGAAAAAAATGTTGTGCACACCGAAA
The DNA here is from genome assembly GCA_900302535.1 of Neoniphon sammara. Classification (NCBI taxonomy): domain Eukaryota; kingdom Metazoa; phylum Chordata; class Actinopteri; order Holocentriformes; family Holocentridae; genus Neoniphon; species Neoniphon sammara. Next base: position 4,299 of record OMKZ01047055.1, on the reverse strand, counting down.
GATAACTTTTCAAAAACATCAAACAAAAACAAAAAGCAGTAAAAACTACAATGTTTGTACGTGACATGACATGGCAGTTATCTTTTAGTGTGCACCCAGTTTGTTCATAAGTTTATTATTATTATGGAACAAACCTAAATACAGTCTTTTTTTCTCCAAAATTTTGAAAATAACTCCAGATCACTCTGAAAAAGTAACTACAAAAAATTGTGTTATTAAAAATAACGAGGCAAAAATCTCATGAGCAGTGGAACAACGCGGACACCCGTATATTTAAGACTGATAGTACAGTACGAGCATCTGATGTAATGGTGACGTAGTGTGGATGAAGTAATGAGGGTGAGCCTTGGCCCTCCTCACCCATGTGCTCTATAAGAGGCCCAATTAGGCCTCTGTTTACCTCCGTCCATGTCGCCTCTCCTCAGTCAGATGCAGCGCGGGGAACGGGGTCTGCGGGAGCCTCGCACTCCTGTAAATCCTGTCCTCATTTATCAAATCCGTCTGCCTGTCTGTCACTGCGCTCGGCTCACAGAGACACAGTGAACGAGCTGCTCTGTGCTCTCCTCGCCGCTCCTGGGACTAACCCAGTTGTGTTGTGAGTCGTTGGCCCGCTCATCGAAAACGTATCAGCGCCACTGGAACTGAAATTGAGATGGATCCAGGTAGTAATTGGAGTAGGTAACCATTTGAGGGGACAAAAATAATCACAGGAGGGGTACAGTGGTTCAAATCAGTCCACTTTCTTTTAGCCTCTGGAATATGAAATGCAGGCAAGTTTATGCGCATGTTTTTTGATATGGGTTTTGCTTTTGGCTTTGAAGTAACGTAATGTTATTTTTCCACTTAGCAGAGCAGACGGGCGTCGATGGTCGCTGGCATCTCTGCCCTCATCTGGATATGGCACCAACACTCCCAGCTCAACGGTATGTGCTTTTACAACCTTACTTAAATTAGCACAGATCTAATTTCCAGAGCACCTTTTAAATCAATACTCCCCGTGCCAGGACTGTCTCCCCTCTTTTTCTATTCTCGCCGGTCTCTTTAATTCTCTGACTTTGCCCATTCTTGTGTAATTCTGACCGCAGTTCACAGCAAGAGTGCATTAAAATCTTTCACTTTGTTTCACACAAACATAAACACATGCACACTTTGTCCATCCCCAGCATGTTGTCTCTCCTCCATTCCTCTCCCTCAGGTCTTTTTGTGCTTGGCTTATTGTTGCATAACACCAACAGCACAGGCCTGGCTCCTGCTCTCCATCTGGCCGTGGATGGAGGGAGGAACAGAGGAGGGGAACTTGATAAGTGCCAGGCTGGTGGGATGAGAGGGACACGAGAAAAGTGGCATGGGGAGGAGAGGCTGGCCTGAGAGAGAGCACGCTCTGTTCTGCAGTCATTTACTACAGGCTATATTAAGATAGATACTATCATTAGAAACAAAAAGATATTTTAACTAAATGAGTCCTCAGACATATGGATGTGTTATGAATCAGAGCTGTGTTGCCCACTGCTCCTCTCCTTCGCTCTGAAAGTCATCAGGGCTTGACTGCACCCCTAATGGAGACAAAACCCTATAAAGTAATAATCTAAACCATAATCATTTTCATATTAACAAATTTCCATTTTTCTAGTCTATTGCTAATTGGTATAACACATTTTCCATTTATTAAATTTGCTCTACTAAGCGCTCAAGGTTGTGTAGATCTTTCCAGGGAAAAATCCTCAGGAAGTGATATGATTCATGTCTTTGGTGGCAGCTACAGCTTTTTTTATTTTTTAATAAACAGAAGAAGAGCTGTGTAGTGAGCATGAGCAGTGATAGCCTCTATGGCCGACCAGATGAGGAAAGCTGCCACCTACAGAAACTCAAACTTCATGGAGGGAAAATCCAAGCAGGAAGACGTCACAGTGCTGACCACAGTGTGGGACAGCCAAGTGATGTCTGGGAATGCAGTGGAAAACACAACAGCAATGAACGCTTAGCAACAAAGACGTGGCCAGAATCCACAAGACAAGAATAATGAAAAATGTAAGGTTTTAAATAAGGTGAATACAGAAATAATACAAAATACAAAAACAGTGAATAATAAATAAATCGGTAAGGTAACATCAATATAATCAATTCACAACCTTGACCGATAATGACCGCTTCCACCTTTATGCCATCCACCTTTTAAGTCTGACTTCAATTTGTCTGTCGCCTTTGATTGATTAGCGATTGATCTTGCAGTGAGTGAACTAAGTGAAGGTCTGGGTCTCATTGCTTTGACTGAGGCAAATGAGATGTAGTGTGTCTGAGAGGCAGCGTCATGTGTCTGAGCCTGAGGTTTATTAGACTTCAGTACCACCTCAGGTCTCAGTTTGACATTAGTAAAATATAACAGTATCAAATGGTATGGGATTATATTGGATTAAATGACAATGTGCTCTAAATTCATGAGGAATGAGCGCTAGTGTAGTATATTGATAACTCAATCAGTCACATGTTATCACAGTTAGACATAGAGGTTGACAGTCATAAGCAGTTGTGCATGACTTCATTTGCCGGAGCAGGAAGGAGCCTGCGTTTTGTCAGTTTTAATGAAATTTCTGTCCCATTTTCCTTTTGATCTTTCCAACTCCTTTTCCACCCACTCTGATCTTCCAAACACTCATTCTTTTTTCCTCCTCATCTGCCAACATCTCCGTCTGTTTCCCCTCCTCCTAATCCTCTCTCCCCCCGTCCTCTCCTGCTTCCTCTTCCTCCTCCGGCCCTCCCCTCCTCCCCTCCCTCCTCCTCCTCCCTCTCCCATCGCTCCCTCCACCAGTCCTCCAGCTCGTCTCAGGAGCGGCTGCACCAGCTGCCTTTCCAGCCCACCATGGATGAACTGCACTTCTTATCCAAGCACTTTGGCAGCACCGAGAGCATCACGGATGATGATGGGGGCCGCTGCTCTCCCCACATGCGCCCACGCTCCCGCAGTCTCAGGTCAGCAGCAGCACCCACGGGATTAAACAGGAGCTTCAGCTGCCCAGAGGCACTAAAAGCAGCTTTCATAGGGGTTTCCTATGGCTGATCTTTTTATTGCTCTTATGTTGCCTTTTATGTGATTTCACTTTTAATGATGTCCTACATTTCATTTTCTACATTTCAATTTCCTTGATTGTTAAGTAGTAACATTGATGCTTAAGTATAAAGCTTCAGTGGAAATATGTTTTAAACAGTGTCTTTGATAGATATAATTATAACAGGCCCATAATTTTAATTTAATTGAATTTTTTCCCTCTCTCCCTCCAGCCCAGGACGCTCCTCCTCCTGTTATGACAATGAGATCGTCATGATGAACCATGTGTACAAGGAGCGCTTCCCCAAGGTAAGACACACACACACACACACACAAACACACACACACACGCATGCGCGCGCGCACACACACGTGCAAACAATCTGCTCATTAGTACATACAGAGATTAGCATGTTAATCACTGAAGCCATTAAAGCTGCTTCATGATAAACATTAATTTCCATTAAACTACAAAACGATAGAAAATCGCCAAGGTTACAGCGCATTAAACCAATCTTTAATTCCACAAAAAGCTGATCTAATCCCATAAAGTCAGAAGTCAGATATCAGAGGACTGAAATGAACTTTTATCGATTGAAGGTGTTTGGCGCTTTGTGCGTATGACGGTTTGATAGCGTGCACCCAGAGACAGTAGAAAAAAAGAGCTCGATGGAGGCTGCTTAACCATGGTAAACAAGATTACGTGACTCTGTCAAGCTTTGAGAGGTTTATACTGTCATGGAGAATATTAAGTTTATTTACCATCTGTACAAAAACTGTCACAGCTAGGAACAGTTGAATGGAGGAGGCTTCTTCTTTTGTGTCACTTTCCACCCTTTTGCTCCCTTTCAAGAACAAGTAGGAAGAAGAGTTGGCTGGCTGAGGCTGGTATCAAAAGGAAATGGGCTTAAAGCTTCCACAGATAAAAATCAAGCCTTAGGAAATTGGCCGTTTTAGTTGGGAGAGTTCAGCTGAGGTGAAAGCTGGGCTCTTTGAGCTTGCTCTGACACCAGTCAAGTCACATAAGCAAAAATGACAGTGGGCAGAAGCGAATGTAAATCAGCAGAGCCACACTGTCTGAAATTGCTCTCTGAACTGTCTCTCGAACAGCCAAGGCTGTTTGGAGGAAATTGAATATTTTTCTAAACCTTATCTCTGTCACTTTCTCTTCCATTCTCCATCCTTGCTGTTCTGTTCTCCTCTTTATCTATTTTTCTCTCTGTCCTTACTCATCACTCCTGTCCTCTCATGCCCCC
>OMKZ01047047.1:0-19630 GCA_900302535.1 Neoniphon sammara | reverse complement strand
AGACATCATATCATCTAGAATAGTAAAGATAGGTGACACATATTCTTTATTAATGAGAGAAAATATGACAAGCTTTAACTCTCTTAAGAGTCAATGGGAGGGGGATCGGGGTATGGAAATTTCTGAATCCATTTGGTCAAAGATGATTGGTGGAATATACTCATCTTCCATATGTATGAAACATACTGTTATGCAGTTCAAAATCTTTCACCGACTGCATTGGACCAAAGTTAAACTGTCTCATTTCACGCCCAATATAGATCCTCTTTGTGAACGTTCTAAACAAGGCCAGGCAACTCTAATCCATATGTTTCAGGAATGTTCCAAATTATCTACTTTTTGGCAATTAATATTTGACATGCTTTCCAAAATTACTATAAACCCTTGGAACCATCGGCCTCCCTTGCTTTATTTGGTGTGGTAACACAAAATCTTATCTTAAATCACAATACCATCAGTCTTTTGTCTTTTACCACTTTATTTGGTGTGGTAACACAAAATCTTATCTTAAAAAACAATACCATCAGTCTTTTGTCTTTTACCACGCTGGTGGCCAGACAACAAATTTTGATCAGATGGAAAGATAGTAACCCTCCAACATTTGCACAATGGATTAGAGATATGTTATACTTTATTAAGCTGGAAAAGATTAGATCTTCTGTTAGGGGGTCAGTTGACAAGTTTGCATCAGTGCCCTTGATAATTATATTATTGTTATGATTATTATTGTTTTCATCATTTCTTGTTATTTTATTTTATTATTTATTTTTACGTATTGATTAGTGACTTATTTATTATCCTTGTATAGTTATGTTAAAGACCCTCTGAATGTTACCGTGGGTGGGGGGAGGGGGGATATCTACTTGTCAAAATGTGTTAAGCAGTGAATTGTCTAAGTTGTATTAACAAAAATGTAGAAATAAACTTTGTTCAAAAAAAAAAAAAACACCTTGTCTCACTCTGGGTCGGAAAACATTGGAGTATTCCTTTAACATGCATCCTCCAGCTGAAATGCATGTGTGAGCTGTGGGAAACACTGCACTATCAGAACTGAAAGCACATCAGTAACTGATGTTCCTGAGGTCAAGTCCTGATCGAACTCTGTTATACAATCCATCTGGTCTGTCAGACAGTAGAGAAACATTGATTTAAATTGGACAACAGTAACAGTCTCACTGAAAATAAAGGAAGAAAAATGAAAGTAAACTTGGCACTGTGTTGAAAATAGAGAAAGTAGCAGAAGTGAAGTTGCACTGAAGACAGAAAAAGTAGCAAGTGATAGTTTGTAGCAGTTATTGTCTCAGAGTTGGACATCAATAATGTCGGCTGATATTTGCTGTTCATCATGAAAACAGTTCTTTCCATTGTCCTACTTCTGCAAAAACAGAATAGTGTGAACGCACCTTGATGGCTGCCAGCACCTCCTCTTCCTCTTTTTCACAGCTTTTTTGCCTTTCCTCTGCCTCTTATTCCTTCCATTCTGCAAAAAGTTAGGATACTAAAGAGGGCTTTCAGGTGGTCTTGCACCCTCTGGCAGCCATATTGGAGGTTCTCAGCTCTTGGCAGCAACTACTTAGAACCACTGATTGTGTTTTTAAACACAGCACTTGGCCCTCTCAACAATATGGAATAGATATGGTTCATTACTATGCTGTTTTTGACTAGAAAACGATAATTGCCACCCGCCAAGGTGGTACTGTAATTGTCTTGTCTGTTTGTCTGTCTATATGTCTGTGACAGGTATCAGAAAGTTAAGAACAGATTTACATGAAGCTTTATAGAAAGATTCATCCTGAGCCAAAGAAGACATGGTTAACTTTTTCATGCCAATCGGCCAAAAGGGAGCGTGTATGTTGATAAAGATGATAATTCCATCTTGTTAGATAGCTGACTATTTTTGACTAATTAGTAGTTATTAATGACATGTTAGGTCTGCAACTAATGAGTATTTTCATTGACTATTAATCTATCAGTTTTTTTCGACTTATCAATTAATCGTTTTGTCCGTAAAATGTTGAAAACAACAACAAATGCCTATCACAAGTTACTAGAGCCAAAAGCAATATTCTAAAATTGATTTCGTAGACTGATCGGCAGCCAAAATAACCCAAAGTATTCATTTCAGTATTCAGTATTCATTCACAATATGACATTGAGAAAAGCAAGCATTTGTGAAGCTGTAACTAGCAATTGTTTGATTTATTTACCTAATAAGTAACTAAAACAATTAATCAGTGATCAAAATTCTAATGAATTCATTTTTTAGCAAATTGGTTAATTTACTATCAGCACTCGTTAACATATTTAGCATTTTTGCACACAGCCAGCGGTCCAGTGGACATTGTGAGTTGTGGTCAAAAGATTCACGATGCAGCTGCAAAGCCTCATACTCTTTTCTTTCCCACTCCTCCTAATTCGTGCTTTGTTTTCTCTATTTCCTTTACATTACCTCCCAAACGTGTATGGTCTCTCCTCCATCTTTCCTCTCTCCTTCTCTGGTTTATGTCGGCCCTCCCTCCACCAGACAGTTGGTGACAAGAAGTCAAGGTCAGCCTAACAGCCTGACGTAGGCACCATCCAATCCAGCCTTTTTTATAGACTATAAATTTAAGCAAGCATCACCTCTGCTCTTGATTACTCCACACACACACACACACACACACACACACACACACACACACACACACACACACACACACACATGTTGGTATTACTATCTTTGTGGGGACATTATATTGACTTCTATTCTTCTACAGCCTTTCCCTAATCTTAGCCACAGCAAACTAATGCCTAACCCTGGCCCTAACCTTAACCTTAACCTAGCCCTTAACTCTAACCTTAACCCATAAGCCACAATATGTTTTTCCTTAAAATTGTGTCCTCACAACTACAGATTTTCTCACAGAGCAGGTAGTTTCTCAATAGTTTGTCCACTGATACCAGTGTTGATGTTTTTTTAATTGAAGCTGCTGATAGTCAAGATTATGCGCCAATAATCAGTAGATTCAATTTTGACCACTTTCATGCAAAAACAATAAGAAGTACCCAGAATTTTATTCATGCCACGATGGAAAAGCCTCTGAAACTGCATTTAGAGCATCATGGGACACTAAAACTCCACTGAAGATGCAGAAGAAGAAAATATTCATGTAAACTTGCCTGATTAGAATCATTTCAGGTGAACTGTTTCTCAGTGACGGTAAGCGTAATGTATTAGTATATCAGAGATGGACCGTTTTTGCACCACTGGGAAGTGGGGCCCTGTTGCTGAGTCGGACATCATTGTCGCATATCTCCAAATCTATTCAGTGGATCACCATGAAATTTGGTGACAGATGTTGCCCAGAGGATGAAACTTATCAGTTTTGGTGACCCTATGACCTTTCCTCTAGCACCACAAACTGGACAGATTTTTAAAAGGGCACACTAATATCTCAGAAAAAAAAAAAAATCATTGCCATGAAGTTTGGTGGCAGCATTCATGCTGGCTAGAGGATGAAACTTGGCAATTTTGGTGAATCCTTGACATTGGCTCTAGCGCCACCAGCAGGCCCAGAGGGGCATCTGCATTAGAAATAATGCACTTAAAATATCAGCAGCCCACTTCATTGGCGTACCCCCCGCTGACATTGTCAGTCAGGATTCCTTGGCATTATGTGAAGCCAGTTCGAGGGTTAATCATCCCACTGCCCTTCTTCACACTGCTGCCTGTTTCCAGTCACTCCCTGGTCTCTGCTGGGTTCTTGGCAGGCAGTGGAGAATGAGGATTTGTTGGGGCGGTTTCGAGCTTTATGGAGAACCATTTCCTTCTCTGGATCATTAATTTAAGTTCTCTGACACACACTTTCCTTTTTACTGCTTTCTGTTGCATTTTATATCTTCTCTCCTCTTTCTTGCACATGAACATGCATTCTCTGGAATTGTCAACTGAACAAAACCTGCTTTTCATTTGTTTTCTTTTCATTGATCCCTCCTTTGACTTCACTTTCTTGGGCTTAGTTCTGCTTTTACTCCTCTTGGTAAAAACTGGCTGGTCATTCTCCAAAATGTATTTTACTTGTTTTAAGTTAGTTTAGTTCCAGTCCGTGGAGGGAAAATGTTTTGTTTTGTTTTGGGGTTTTTTGGGATTTCATATGGACTGATGAAATTGGACCACAAAATTTCATCACTTTGGGTGTCATAAACTGGTCTCAGCCAAGCTGAACAACCGCACCCTTCCTCCTCTCTCAATTTAGTGTGTGTTTCATCACTTTATTGGAATGACTGCACTGAAAGAATATTGCTAAAGCAATAGATAACACAGAATAAGATCCAAAACATTTAATAACCAAAATTGTGTCACAAAAGAAGTCCTCCCTATCATAAACAAATGAGGGAAAAAAAGAATTATTGTAAAGAAAGCGTCACAGAGCCCCATTAATAATATTGTAGATTTAGTTGTTAATTGCATTGACAAACTGTCTGCATTCTACATAGACAGATAATAATGAGTCTGAAATTTAGGATTACGATAGTCATTCTTATACATTTCCTAAATGGGATTATTTCTGTTGAATGAATTTATAGTGTAATTACACTGTTCCTCATTTTTCTGGGGATGCCATGGGAACCTCTCAAGGATCCTGGTGCCCTTGGGTCTTACTGTGAGAACCACTGAATGTGACATTATTAGTTTTTATTTCCTTTGCCATTTTCAGATTTTGGGCGTTTATTTTTTCCCTAGATTTTGGATCTTGGGTTTGTATTCAATTAAAGAACAGTTCACCCAATATACAGAAAAAGGACTTGTACCCCAAGTGCAATCTATCCATCCAGATCAGCGTTTGCCAATGTATGGATCCTGATAGTCCACAAGGGTATTGCAAGTGGGCTACCACAATGACATGGAAACTAGACATAATCTACAGCCCTTGGAGATGAATGGCTTTGTTGGGAACTATTTCCTGTCAAAGAATGCTGGCAAACATTTTCTGCTCGCCACCAGCTAGCACAGATTTGAGGTGGAACTGGGTGAACTGTCCTTTTTAATATTTTTTATCATACTTTATTTTGTTTTATTTTATTCTGTGTATAAAAACCTAAAATGCTAGATGCAAATTAAGCATGAATAAAAACATAGAAGCGTTCAGATACTCTTAAGTAGATAGTGGGACTATGGTACGTGTGGTGCTGGTGTGGGGATGATAGTATGAGGATGAGGTGTCATTCAAATGAGCATCTTTACAGACCTTTTCAGCTTGTCCCTCTTGAGGCAGCTCTGTGTTGTCTTCACTATTGACCGGAAACATGTGGGAGGAAGTACAAAGTTGCCTTGTGTGCATTTACACTCTTGCAGAGGTGCACATAATCCCCAGCAGCAGTCTTTGCAGACTACACAAGAAGCACAGACACCCAATGTCATGGCTATGGAGGCATTTTCATTATGGTTTGATTGAAATGTTTTTTTAAGACTTATACTGATTCCGATATTGTTTTTTTGTTGTTGTTGTTGTTGTTTTTTTTGTTTTGTTTTGTTTTTTTTAATTAAAGCTGCCAAAAAAAAATTCCGATATTTAATATCTTTAAATTTTTAAATTTCTATCCAAAGAAACAACCAAGATATTTAGAGAAAGGTAGATACCCTGATATGTTGGGCCAATAGAAATCGGTCCAACCCTGATTTTGATTTTGAAGACCATACTAGTGGCTGAAAACCATAAATTGGTCCTCAGCCAGCATAACTGTGGTTAACTGTGGTATAACTACTTCTACTTACATGTATCTTTCAATGCCAATTATATTAATTAGCTTATCTCTTTAGTGTGAACATGGTTGTGATGTTGCTGTTGGGTGTCTTTGGACCCCAACTTTGAGAAGCAACACTGTAAGGTATTTTCTTTTTTAAATTGCTAAATAAAGTAACTCTTTGTTCCCGTTTGTGTCCTCCTAGGTATCTGTACCTGTTGTTCTCTGATGATGACCACCTACCATTGGATCACTGGCTTTTTAACACCGAGGCCCACCCCCTGCCAGTCATCAAGAAGGACAACACAGACAGACCTAACGAAGTGGAGTAGAACAGAGTGGAAACCCGCCCCCACCTCACACTGACTGCTCCCCAATCAAGTGCAGCAACCTCTGATCCTGTACACATGAGCCCAGAGCTGTCTATCTAAAACAGTCACATCTTGATGCCTCTTGATAGGACACTCACTTTGCTTTTCATTTTCCCGGGAACAAAATAGAATTCAAGCCAGTCAGAGGTAGCTTATAAGTAAAAAACTGAACCTATGTAGGAACTGGTAATATAATAGCTGCCAGATAATGCAATAACTTGTCTAATTGTATTACAATATCCCTCTACATGAGTTTAAATTGTTAAAGTGATAGATTGTGAGATAACATAATGACATCATCAGATTGGTATTGTACATTTTTTGTTATTACATTATCTGGCAGTTAACGTTGAGGTTTTAATACATTATCAGTTGCTACAACTTGTGTGTTGTGAAGGAGAATACTGAATGTTTAAACCAGTAGTCTCCCTTATCTGGCACCGTGAACCCCAATCCTGGTCCCATACCTGCTAATCCCCAAACCCTCATTTGAGGAGAACAAGGCTGACTCAACAACTCTGTGGGCTAAAAGGACGCTCTATTCACTCCATATGTCATGTTTTCATTCTGCTCCACCGCTTCAATGTTTGAATAGAAACTGGTATCCTGGGCCAGTGCTGGTCCCGCCGCCACCCAACCTTCACACTGTCTTCAGAGAAACATTTTTTAGATGTGGTCGTCTTTGCGGAAGTAACGGAAAGACGCAGCGAGCCTCTTTTTATAAACCCTCAGATCCCCTCAACCGTTTGGACCTTTGCGCCGTTCCAGCCCTTTCACCCTTTACCTGTGCACTTGACTGCTCCTTCCTTCCACTGAGTTGTGTATTAGGCAGGACGACCAGTCACACCACCTGTTCTGCTAGTGTTGTTCACTTCCTCCCCACTCCATTTACTCCTAACCGTTCCCGTTCCTCCCCGTTCCTCTTTTTTTCAATGCATTCCTTTTGTCTTCTTTCTTACATTTCCACCTTTTTTTCAAGGGTTAAATCAATATGGGATTTTCAAGGCCAAAGAACTAAAAATATGAATATTTTTAGTTGATAAAGGTAGAAGATATTTTGTGATGATATTTAATATCTTTAAATTTGACCATTTCTATGCTCCCAAAAAGGTATTTCTCCAAGAATTTTATTCTTGCTGGGCTGGAAAAGCCTCAATGTCAAGAGTTCAAAGGATATCACTTTCTGATGGTAGATCAGTATTGATTGAAGTGTTTGAATTGAACAAATTCTTAAATGTCATTCTACTAGGGTTCAACCAATATGGGTTTTTGGGGGCTGATATTTTATGTCCCTATTCAAAATTTTAAAATATGACTTTTTTCATGGAAAAAAAATACAATAAATTACAATGTTTATCCAAATTTTTACCCTTGCCAATGTGGTAAAGCCTCTAAAACAGCTTAATTAATCAAATTCATGTATAGTTGTGTTTGTCCCATCAGAATAATTTCTGGTTAAGGGCTTCTCACAGGTAACCGGTGTAGCACATCGGCCTGGTATATCGCAGATATCGGTCTAACCCTCTTCTGTTTGCTATTATTGCTTCTTCATGACCACCTGGTCTCCCTCTGCCCATCCTCGCCTCCAACCCCAGCGTAGGGAAGGCTATAGGATTTTCTCTCCTCCGTGAGGAGACATGGACACTCAGCTTCACTGTAATATTCCACCCTCATGCACACAAACACGCCCTCACACATACACATACACAAACACATGCACACACACACAAGAAGCCATACTGATTTCAATACAGCTTTACCATTCAGTCGTTCCGATTTTCTTTCCCTCTACCATCCACACGGGGGCGTGTGACTGAGGATATCAATGTTAATTGACACAAACTGTGTTGTTGCTCTTATTGTCGCTGTACATTTCATGTTCAGCAGGAGTCTCACTCACCAGAGTGAGACTCCTTTAGTTGGATTTTAGGGTGAAGATTTCTCTTGATGCCACACAGCTCTGTAGCCAGCTAAAATCCAGTTTAGTCCTCTATCTAGTGCCTTCACTGTCGAAAAACAGGAAACCACAGGAGAAGCAGCTCACACAAACAGAAAGAGTAGAGTCTTCAGTAGTCTTAGAGCTTTAACTTAAGGTCCCGCGCCTCAGATGAGGATTATACCAAAACTAGACATGCATTAAAGGATAATCTCTGTTTTTATGTGATACTCACATGGCTCTCTGGCATGAGAGTAGTATAAGAACTTGGTTTGGTCCTGCTGCTGTTTATTTGGTGATTACCAGACCATGAAAACCATTTACGTGCCAAAGGTCTGTCTGAGTATCACATTAAAAATCCTTCAAAGCAAAACTAAATTGTCTGTGAAGACAATCTCCACTAGTAGAAACTTGTACTGTTATGCCATTCTTACTAGTTCTAGCTTCTGCTTGTTAATCCTAGTTTGACCAGTGTCTGTGAAAACAGCCCTCAGATTCGAGCTGAAACCCGACGGCGGGCTCACTCAGTTGTCATGTCTTCTACCAGACTGCCATCTAGTGGCAAGAGTTTCCAATTACTGTCCAAATCAGACCTGAGTCAAATGACTGGAGTCTGAAAGGTCGGGTACCTGCTGATCAGTACACTCTTTCATCACTTCAGTGTTGTCAGATAAAAATCTTGTATCTCCAAAATGTCAGCATTTCAGTAACATGGGTTTTGAAAATGTTTCATAAATCCAAGAGGCCTGAGATTTTTTTATGTAATCCACGTAATTGAAGTGAAAATATAAAATACTTAGATAGGAGTTAAAAGGTATTTACCAGACAACAGTGATATGTTGAATTTGAAAATGTTTAAGTGGATGAATTGTGTTCCAGCACTAGTACATTAATAATGCCAGGATATTGTACTGAGGTTAACTAGGCACACATTAGAAAAAGATGACAGCAAGCAAATTGAAAATTCAATGTCAAAAACTCACTTTAGCATTGGAATCTCACTATGAATTGAATGTAATACATTAAAATGGTCAGGTAGAATGGTGATATTTCTGGCACAGTACAGATAGTATAGATAGTGCTTACTGTAGGATGTGTATGTCATGAAGACAGTTTCTTAATGATTTGCACCACCCATCTTCCACCTCACCTAAATGAAAACAGCTCGACTATTGAAAGGACTTCATTCATTAACTTTGCCAGGTCTAGACTACTCTGTGTTAAATCTCACCTCTCTGTTCACCTGGCCTATGCATTAGATGGTGTATTTTAATTGAGATAATGACACACAGAGGTGGATTACAATTCTGGCCATGTTCAGCTCACCTAGTTATTACATCCTTATAAATGGGCTTTAAATGGGCACTGAAACAGGCACTGGGAGATGTGGCAGATGGCAAGTCATTAGAAAGTTCAGTCAGCAACAGCATCCCTGTCTAAAATACGTTGTTGGGATTCATTTATTTCGGGTGATGCAGTGACTGGAATCGGCTGAATTGAGCGACAACAGAAACCACAACGTGGTTTTCCCAGTGGGCTAAATGAATGTTGGCTCTGCTCTGACAGAAGATAATGAGATAGCTATAACGGAGCAGGAGGAGAATAATAAATCTGACTGGGCTTCTTTGGCAAACATGGATTAAACCTTGTCCTACACTGACAGCAGTTCCCAGTAGAAACCTCTATAGGATAATAATAAGCAGAGAACAGAATAAGAATACGGCTACTAGGTGCTAGTAGGCAGATCTGTGAATAAGGCTAATGCATAGCTTAGGTTATTCAGGGGCCGCACAGTGATGGGGTTTGTTCTAGAGTTTGTAGCAGATCTAGATTTAATGATTTGTAACAGTATGATCTGGAAGGCCAAGCTGATCACAGATCAGTCTGTCCATTCCTCCGCATTGGTTCTTCAATTGTCCAAACATGATCAGTAACACCCTTATTCAATACTTTGTCATTACAAATATAGAATTGGAATCAATCAGCAGGCCTTCCCCATTCAGATCAACAGATTGCCACACAGTGGAAATTTCCCTTCTATTTACATAGCATTCAGGCCCTAGTGTGAGTTTTGCGCTGTGGGAAAACCCTCCATATCAACACATTCTTTATCTTTATATCACTGTACGGACAACAATGTCTTTGTTTGTCGGTTTGATGTTTTGTTGGTTAGAGGCATTTATTATCCATGTGATGATGTATTATAATGGTTGATTTTGCTGATTGTGTTAATTTATTCTGTAGTAGTACACATAGGATTTGTAGGTTTTGGTAGCTGACCCCCAGGTGGAACTGTGTTTAAATGAGAAAAATCAGTGAATTGTTTATACTTGGCTTCACTTCTGGTTTACATTCATGTGCTGAAAAGTGTGATGTGTTTTTAGATGAGCGCTGGTTTGACATCCATATACCAGTGTTTTTAATACTGGTACAGAATTTAAAGATGATGTGTTTTAATATCAATGAATCATTACCAGATTAACTTTGAGAAATGAGTAAAATTACTGTAAACAAACAAGACCATTGCTGAGAAGATTGGCAGCTTCTACACTTTACGCATTGCAGATTTGGCAGGAAATCTGCTCTGTTGATTTTCAGCACAAAGGGAAGTTGCTCTGTGGCCCAAGAAGGGAAGTGATTTAACTTTGTAGTTAATACCATAACCATTATAGTAATAAGTAGCATTACAACTCACTGTCTCTAAAGCTGACTGAATTCACATGATGTCATGTTCAGGGTGGGAAGCTCTAATTCTGTAAACAGAAGGACAATGTCATACTGCTGTGTCCCAGGTTTTACTAATTACAAACATCTAGTCTGACAAAACTATCATTTTAGCACTTTCCTGTTGAACAAAGAAAAACAAAACAATGAATAGTGAAAATCTGGAGGGATATCAGGCCATATTTCAAAGTAAAGCAGCATATTCGGTCATCCATTAGCTACTGTTAGCAACAGCTAATGTTAGCATTCATCACATCTTAGCTAGTTAGATATGATGTGATAGGAAAGGCAAAGTAAAATTAGGTAACAAGCTTGAAATGTAACTTGAACATCCCTGGGGTGAGATGAAAAAAGAGCTAGACAGTTACATTGCTAGCTTGATGGGAAAATTTAGCCTAGCTAAACTCAGTGTTTTATCCAGTGCATTTTACTCACAAGCATCAGTGAACATAAAAAATGTGACCAGGGTGTTTGATTTTTCATATTTAAATCACACCTTTCCTATCGTATCATATATAGTGTTATCATATGGTAGCTAGGATGTGACGAGCAACATTAGCTGTTACATTAGCTAACGGTAGATATTGCATGATAAAATATATGAAATCCAGCCTGATGTCCCTCCAGATTTTCACTATCCATTGTTTTAGTTCAGTGTTGAAGCAGTGAAATGATAGTCTTGACCTTTATAAGAAGTACAACTTGGGACACAGCAGTGTTACATTGTCCTTTTTCCTTACAGAATTTGAGCTTCCCACCTTCAGAAAGATGGCCTCCGTGTGAATATAGTGAATGGTAAAAACATTAGCACTAACAGTTCCACTTGTGTGAAATAGAAGATACTTACCATCTCAATCAAGGCCTTATTTGTTTACAGTGATTATACTCAGGTATGTAATTGATTCAACAATGATTTGTTGATGTTTAAAAATTACTACACCTTGCGCCTTTAAGTTGACCATCAATAATTTCAGTGATGCCAGAAAGACAAGTGCAACGAAACCGCCTGGGAGTCAATCAGAAAACCTTACAGTATGTGAGGCAAAGAATTGTATGAATGTACCATCCAATGTGAAGTGATGATTATTTTACATACCATTATCTTTGTTTGCTCTCAACTTATGTGTTTATGTTGTTATAGTTTGGTTTTGTTTTGTTTTTTTTTCCTCTTTTCTATGGAAAAGCACAAAAAGTTTAAACAGTGTGTACTGGCAGAAAAAAAACTGCCGTGTTTAGCAGAGAGAGGGAGAGAAGCAGGGATGGAGGGAGCCCTCTTAAAATTTCTGATGGCTGTTAAATGCAATGACGAGATGCTTAATGTAGGATAGGTTCTGAATCTGCAGCATGAAATGTGCGAGCATATGATTCACACACACAGACACCAGACCTGAGAATAACTTTACAACAAACATACTGCACATAAATGCTGTTTATTGTTTTGCATAGGAAACATAAAAATGAACATCTATGAACATCCAGCACTGTGAATCTAGATCTTAGTATTCATGGTACAGTAGTGTTGTAACATTAAGGCTGCTTGATATAAACACAACACACACAATTAGGTTGATGGGTCTTATTCAGACCAGCTTTCATTTTGATGAGCTAACACAGTACTAAGATAGCTTCATTAAGCAAAAAAAAAAGAAAAAAGAAAAAAAAAGCTTGTTAACAGGCTTGCCGTCCACATAGCCACATTTCCTTTGTCATTCAGCTCTATAAGGAATGAATTTCTTTGACTTGTTCATCGTGTTGTTCGTAGTCTGAAAGCACGGACAGTCTTGTTTTGAAACCTTCACTCTTGCAATATGTAGATAGTGGGATCTTATGCTTTACAGATATACTTCATTTGTTTAATTTGAAGATTTCTGCTCCTGTAGTTATTGGCGTCTCTTGGCTTATGGCAGGCCTCCAGATGCAGATGAGCCTGCTGCGTTCATGGCCCCCATGGTAATGCAGTTTTACTTCATTAGTGTTGTGTCATACATGTGACAAGCTCTTGGAAAGCCACTGATATCAACATTGGAGTCTCTTATTGCTTCATTTGACAAGCCAAGCTCCCTCCTCCATCTCTAGGACTGACCCTCTCTCAGATTTATAGATATATGTGTTTACCATATCGGACCAGAGGATGCTTACAATGAGGGAAACTGTGACCTATATGTAGCCTGTCAGCCAGGTACCATCTGAAAAGGATGCCCTGCTCTAATGTAGCTCGTGTCCAATGTCAATGCACCTTGACATTTTGAATTTTGCTCTGTAATTTGATTTTATCCAAAATTCAAAATGACAAAGTGATGCATTAATGATCTTAAAGGTTGACCTGGTGTCTAATGAAAACGGCTTTCCATGGACATCACCTGGAGGCTACTAGCTAGCGCCACGCTAGCTCAGTCCAGCAGCCATATTAAACTGATGGGTACAGCATCACTAGACACTGTGACGTTCTGTAGATGACATGGCTGCGTTCAACTTGGTCTCTACACACACTCTAATGCTGTGTTCCATGAAAGTTCTTGCTTCTAAGTTGTAATTACAGCCTTCCAGCAGCACCTGTGAGGTGTCTTTGTGCTAAAATACTGCCTCATGTAACAGCTGTTCATATTAATCAATATGGGAACATTAGCAAGCTAGCTGGCATAGTATGTCAGCAACTTTAAATTTAACTTTAACATTTCAAGTTCGTATGTTCGGCTACAGCCACACAGGTGTTCCAATTTAAGGTCATGTGACACTGAAAATTGAACTGGTGAATTGTTAGGATTACTTTACAACCTTGTTAAAGGAATACTCCAACATTTTGGGCAAAATACACTTTTTCCGATTTACCCAGACTGAGACAATATGTTCGATGCCATTTTCACCTCTGTACATCCACTACTTCAGTTCCGATAGGTAGAATTTCGTGTTAGCTTAGCATAAAGACTTGAACTCTACAGGGGTCATTAGCCTAGCTCTGTTAAATTGAAACAAGAAACTTTACAGCAACTCCAAAGCTGTCTTATTTACACAATTTATTGTGTATTTGGAATATAAAAAAAAATGAGTTGTTTTAGTCATTTTATAACAGTCATGTTATAACCGTTATTGTTTGTACCATCTAACTTCTTCTAAAATGACTTTTTTTAATCCAAGATATGTATTTCAAATAAATGATACATTGTGTAAATAAGAGAGCTTCAGAGCTGCTGTAAGGTTTATTTTTTTACTTCGACAGAGCTAGGCTAATGATTTCAAGTCTTTATGCTAAGCTAACACGAAATGCTAACCAATTGGAACCGAACCAATGGACATACAGAGGTGAAAATGGTATCGAACATCTTGTTTCAGTCTGGGTAAGTTGGAAAAAGGGTATTTTGCCCAAAACTTTGGAGTATTCTTTTAAAAGCAGCACTTTGTAGTGGTTACACTTTTATGCAGTTATCTTGTCATCAGAAACATCAAGGCTGGGAAATAATTCTTGGAATAGTTGTTGAATCTCTGGGGCGCAGCATTAGAGTTGAAATTTTACAGAATTATCTTTGCAGGCTGCTTCTTGGATCTAATTGCAACTATACATGTGGATTTCTTATGCAGGCTAAAATTGTATGTTTTTGCTTAGGTGACACCAGTCTGGTCATTCCACTACTTGAACAAAGGGGGAATCCAGACTCTATGTGCTTTCTCATGTTTAGACTGTATTGGAAAGATCTGCTACGTGTCAGAAGTCCAATGTGAGCCATCAGCCTGCTTCGACACACCAGACGCTTCCTTTCATTCAGACATTTGATAGTTTTCATATACAGTTGGGTTTTGTTTTGTTTTTACTTTTTTGATTTCTTTTATTTTTCCTAAAAATTAATTGAGTTGACTGGTGGTTTTCTGAATATTGTGTTGACGATCTATTGCGTTCCAATGCCTTTCAAGTAGTGAATATCTCTTTATTAAAGGTTTAAATATGTGAAAGCAACCTCAGAAATGTAATTGTACAAAAAAAATTTTTGCTGATAATCATTCCATTGCACATAGTTTATTTTGCGTTTATATGCAATATTTTAATTTTGTGGGGAAATTTGTTTTTGTGTTAATATTGTTATTGAAAAAAATGTAAATATTCCATTCAGGCAAATAAGCCGTTCTACATTTATATAAAAATCTTATGAGCTTATGGATTAAAAATGATATTAATGAGCAGCAAACTTTTTAATAAACTATATTTGTTACACTTCTATTGTGAATAAAACAGTCTTTTAATAAATGCTGGTGTTTGGTGTGTAGTCTCTGTGATGAAGTCATGAATATCAAGGCTGGTTACTGCTGCCTCCTGATCTGTAGAAAGATGTCATGGTAAGAGGCCATATCTCTTTTTACCCATGTGCACAAAAAACTAACAGCAAAGTTGATATTTCACAGAAGCTCAACTTGCATGGAAATGGGCATAGCGTGACCATTTACGTTTTGTTTTTGCATTTTGTTTATTTGACCAGTGGTGGTGTGTTGAAACACCGTTAACATGGAAGAGTCAACCAAAGCCTATAGAGAGAGAAAGCCAAACCACAGCCATCGACTGCTGTGAGACAGAAAAATAAGAGTGCAGTTCAGACTTTTGGCCATCGGGGCAGTGTTGAGCACCTGCCAAACAGAGCAGAATATAGCCTGGTCAGTGGGTCTAAATGCTATAAAATGATCACTACATTTGAGTCCAAATATTTACAACAGCTGGACTGTTACTGTAATTGCCCAGTATTTATTATGAAGACATAAATGTAAGCTGATGTGAAATCCATGGTTGTAAAATTATAAAACTTTCACAAGATTTCCACTAGCACTGAGGCTATATGATGCTGACTGGCTGCATAACCAGAGGGGAAAAGATTTTTTTTTCCCCTAAATGGTTCCAGATTTCATTCATCTAAGCATACAGAAATGTATATCTTCTTACCCTCTGTCTGGTCATTTTCACTAATGCACAGTAAAAAAAAAAAAAAAAAAAAAAAAGAAGAAGAATTATAATTTAGAGAGCTGATTTTATGGGAAAGTCCCATTAACCACTGTTCGTTTTACTCTATTTGGCCCAGTTTAAGCACTCTGTGTCGCCCCCTAGAGGTGGCCTCAGATATTTTTCTCCTAATGTAGAATGAGCCAGCTCTTATCTAAGATAGAAATGCTTCACCAGGAAAAACCTGATAATTCACAGGTTTACTGGGCATGGATTTCCTGAAATATGATGGAGTTTTAAGAAGTGCATTCCAGACCAGGAATATCAAGTCCGGGAAAATCACAGAATTTTTCCAAATAGATGACTTTACAGCCCAACTGGAGAAAATACCAGACTGGAAAGACAACATTAACAAACAAGGATGGAAGAACCTTTTTGGGACATGGAAGTCCACTGAATAGTTATGGAAAGTAATGAAAAAGTTATGGGATTTTAGATTGGGGCCATAATGGAAACCCTGCATTCAATATGGCTCTATATTTACTAGCATTTACTTTGCTCTCTAAGGACTAACGTAGTCCACTACATCTGATCTCACTACATTTTTAAGTCAAATTCGCAGTTCAGCAGTTTTTGTTTGTTAACCCAACTGGAATGGACATTCTGATTGCTTATGTGTTACTTTATGTATTGTTACTAGGTTGAACTTTTTTGATGGACTTGGTTGTGACATTCTCACACACTGCACTCTGTCAACACAGAGGTCTTATCTGAAATGCATGGGATTCAGTCCAAAGTGCTCTGTCACACATTTCTAAGCATGATGAAAAGCTAATTACTTTTCTTAAAAACAACACCTCAGTGGAGGCAACTGCTTTCAAAATATTGTATCTGTGCTTACAAGAGTGATGTTTGCTAACGTTCGCCCTTAATGGTGCACTATGTAGTTTTGAGAGCTGATTGTTTACATTTGTAGGCCCTGCTACTGTAATTCTTTGAGCTAGTCTATCTCATTTTATCATAAATTCAAAGTGTTTGAATTTGGTCAAATTCAGAAGATGCTTCTTTGAATAGAAAACATATTTGTTAAAAGAAATTTCGCCCTGCAATTATAAACAAAAATGGTAACTTTTCAGTCAGGAGTTTTTCCATGAGCATAGATTAATGTAATGTATATTTTCATATACCACAGAATTTTTCCATAACTCTGAGTTGAAAACGTATCTCCTGAAACTACATACGACACCTTTGAATACACTGCACACAGGTATAGTTTTTTTGGGGGGTTTTTTTGGTCAGAAAACAGAATATCTAAACCACACAGGATTGAACATTGTTTTGGAGATAGACAACAGACAAAACTCACACAAATTTCAGTAAATGCAGAAGTGTGTGTATGTGTGTGTGTGCGTGTGTGTGTTGGGGGGTGGGGTCTGGTTTTGCCTACTTTCAGGGACACAAAGCAGACTTAAGACCGTTAATTGGGGATGCTTGTCCAATTAGAGCCAAAAATCGGTGTCCCCAGTTAGAAAGAGGCTGATTTTCGGGTCAAAGGTTAAGGTTAGGATTAGGCTTACACTTAGGCTAGTAGTGCTCATGGTTAAGGTTAGGGTAAGTCTCCAGGAAATAAATGCAAGTCTATGTAATGTCCCCTAAAATGACATAAGATAATGGATGGAAATTAGCTTTGAGCTAAATCCGGCATATTTACATGACGTCATGTGTGCGTCAATTGTTCATTAATGTGCACTGTCCTCGTAAAATAAAAATAAACAATAAACAATAAGTAAGTGTGTGTGTGTGTGGGTGTGTGTGTGTGTTTGTGTGTGTGGACATCTCTTTAACTAAGGCAAATCACCCAGCCAGTAGAAACCAACCTGTGCTCGCTCCCCTAAATCCTTTTAGCTTCTGTGTTCACTGGTTTTCAACACAACATGGAGATGAGCTCTGCTCTATCTAAACTCAGCCAACCATGGACTGGTGGGAAACTACAATCACTTTTCCATAGTCCACAAATTTAGCAAAATTTGACTTGTGGATAGTGTTAATCTCAAACAGTAATTAGCAGTACTAAACTGAACAAATCTAATATAATTTATACATTACACTTGACACTCAGTGCTCAGTTCAATCAGCCTTTTCTATTATAAAAGACACTGGCTACTAAGAGATTACATTGGCTGATGTAATTCTGTCTTGTGAGATTTGGGTTGGGGTTGAAGCAAACTTCTCTTATAAATATATTTTGCTACTCTCTTTTGATGACATATAGTGATTAAAGGACAAGATGAAGGTGACTGCCGTAAAAGATGAAGTGGCAAGCCTATGATGTTGTTCCTTTCCTTGTTTTTTTTTTATAGTGGCTCACTCCTCCTCCTTGTTCACTTTCATTCTGCGCTAGTATCCATCCACATCATGCATCACACTGCCTGTCAGAGTGGAGTGAGGGATAGGAGTTTACACACTCTTGAAAATGAGATGCAGCTGCTGAAACACCATAAACATTGACTGCTTATTGATGGAGCTGATACTGCAATCAAGAAAAGCAAGAATCTCATGGGTTGCCAGAATCAGAATCAGAATACTTTATTGACCCTGAGGGGAATTTGGGTCTGTTGTAGTTGCTCCCATTGTAGAACAAATAAGTAAAATAGAAATAGGAAAATAAAAAATATGTTAAGAATATGTAAAAATATGTACACCATACAACAATATATAGCAACCATAAATAAAGAATATAAAAAATAAATATGACATGTGTAAATATGTAGAATGTGTGCATTATGCTTCAACAAATAACAGTATATATAGAAATGAGAAAAATAAGAAATAACAATAATAATTTATAATAATTTATTTATTTAAATATATAAAAGATTTTGCAAAAATTCTTGTTACAATATGTAACAAGAATAATAGAAAACTACTACAACTACTACTGCTGCTACTATTACTACTACTACTAATAATAATAATAATAGAATAATGCAGTATAAATAAATATACATATACACCATAGTATTGCACCATTGAATAAAGGATTACTATTGCAGCAACACATTATCAGTAGGGTAAAACTAACCTGTCTCACGACGGTCTAAGCCCAGCTCACGTTCCCTATTAGTGGTAAGTGTACAGCCCAGTTGAAAACAGCTTATCAGTTTAAAAAAGAATGTCAGCACTAATGTCAGACATATGAACCAAATGTAATTGAGCTCCAAAGGAATGTAGGTGCATCCAAACCTTGGATGCACCTAGTTGGTAGTCATACTCTATAATAATGACAGGTAAGCTGAGAACTGCACACTTTCAGCAGTAGCAGAGTAAAGCAGCAGGTATACCTGACTACCACTAGAGGGCAGAACAGGTACACAAGACCAGAGGTTTGTTATTGCACTGATTTTTTGCCGTCTGTACCCAGGAGGGCCTGAGGCTGCCCAAACTCAGATTTGTTCAGACCACTTCAAATGAATCCATTCATATCACCGAATTTGTATTTTACTTCTTCATGATTTCCTGCTGTGTCTGAGCTCCTGAACACCGTCCAACAGCCTTCTCCTCACTCTTGGAGGTTGGTTTATATTTTCAGGCTTTAGCCCTTCTCTTCCATGCACCAAGCCCACCCTCTGGCAACATTACCACTTAAGCATGAATGTCTGAAATTCAAGAAGAAAACTGGGCAGCTTAGCATCTCATTATTTACAGCCAAAATGTGTTTTTCCTCATGAAGCAGAAGAAGTATTGAGAGCCCGCTACATGCAGGAAATCCTTCAAAAATAGTATTGAGATGGAGGTGATGGTTCATTTTAAGGCTGATAAAAATAACAGTAATTTTGGATTAAAGCAGATGTTTTGTGCTAATACTATAAATTTGACATTTCATGCCAAAGAAATTCAAAATGTCATGATGAGTACTCAGTTTTATAGTAAAAATACTACTACTAATAATAATAAGCA
>OMKZ01047033.1:7297-17816 GCA_900302535.1 Neoniphon sammara | reverse complement strand
GTGTTAGACATTCACCTGGTTCTTAGACATCCCTGGAAGTCTTTTTCACTTGATTTCTAACCATCAAACCTAAAAACCAGATTTGGAAAATGACCAATAGGGTCTGTGAAGGCTGTATATCCCAGTATATGTTTATTTTTTTTTAAATGATGCCACTGATTTCTGATATTTTATACCAATACTCAATGTAGTTTAACCCTGTTAGAGTCCAGCGGGTCGCCAGTGGGTTTTTTACATATTTGACACAAATTTGACATAGATTTTTTTTTAAGACAATTTTTTTTTAATTTTTACACACATAAAAAAATAAAACAAATTTTGAAACATTTTTAGAAATTTGACACAAAATCTAAACAAATGTGTGGAATTTTAAGGAGTTAGATTCGATCAATTCTGAAATAAACATTCCAGCAAAATCTTATCATAGGCGATCAACATTGGCTGACTGTTACCAGCTTTTTAATACAAGGCCAATAATGGCCCGATAAGTCAGTCCAACCATAGAAATCACATAAACTTTGACTTACAAATGAACCATCTGCAGTGTAAACACAAAGGAAATCAAATCAGCCCATTCATGCAGCTTTGCATGCACTTGTAATTATTCCACTACCTGCAGCATTTAGTTGCACATAAACATAAACAGTATCTGGTTGAACACTGATGCAATACACATGGATCATGTTCGAGAAGTACATAATGTGCTTGAAAGTCGCATGTTACACAAGAAATGCTGTTTGCCTTTTGTGCCATCAGATGGGCTCACGCTGTACTTCTAACAGAAAATATAATCTCAGTTCCCTCAAATAAACCCTTGTATACAGACTTCTAATTTCTTGCAGAGAATAGACATAATTATATGTTGACTCAACAGAAAATAAAAAACGATGTTGATTGAGCATCAGCTGCTAGCCAAGCGGTGATATGTTTTGGCTGTTGCAGTTTTGGTGGGTATCCAGCCATCTTTTTAAGATCACATTACACTCTGAAATTGTATCTTACTCACAAAACAGCGATAGTGGTGGGTCAGTTTTATGATGTATCAGCAACTGTGGCTTATGGATGAAACCAGGTAGTTTTCCATCCCTGCACAAACCAAAACTGAATCCAAACTCATTTCATTTCACACACAACTGTGAGTTTTATCTTTTACAACCAGTACCTCCTGGTTTCCTCTTTTGACATCTTCCTGTGTCTCTCTGAATCTGTTTCCTGGTGAATCATATCCAGTCCGGTCTCATGATCTTATAAACTTCTATCTGTGGCCTGAAGTGGTCTCACATCAGCGTTCCTGTCCCAAGAATCATTATACATGCAGCAGTCAGAAATCACTAAGTGGATTTGATTTTTAAATTAGATTTGTGTGGACTGAATGGGTGAACGTTGTCTCCTGGCCTCCCTGCAGGTCCACGCTCTGAACATCCTGCGGGCTCTGTACCGGGACACTCGCCTGGGGGAGAACGTCATTCCCTTCGTGTCAGAGGGCGTGCAGGCCGCCGTCCTGGGCTTCACCTCTCCTGTCTGGGCGGTGAGTCTCACCTCCTCCCCTCTTTTTCAACATTACATCCATCCACATCACTTGTCACATCAGAGGTCAGAGGGAGAGACCTGAGAGCTGAGAGGTGATATTGGAGGTGAACTTTTGCCCCAGCACTAACTTTGTGTTTGTGTTTGGCTGTGTTTCTATATGTGTGGCTGTGTTTGAGTGTGTGTTGGCTCACACACACGTTCTCTGGAGGTGAGCATTCTCTGTGTAATTTGCATGCATGCAAGTGGTATGTATGCTGAGTGTTATGCCAGGTTTGCATACTTTTGTTAAAATAATAACGAATCATTCTCCTCCCACCATTTGTGAAGTGCAGGCTTCTGTGGGCCAAAAATGGTGAAAATCAGCACAATTTGCTCTTATTTCTCACATGATTTTCAGGTCTTTTGGCATCTAATATTAGGTTTGCAAAACTCCAATACAAATACACTATTTTAACCTTTTATTGGCACCGATACCAATACCAGCGTCAGTACTAGTGAATCCCTGTATGTTGCATTTGTTGATTTAATGACTTTATTTTTTTCTTAAATGTTCTGCTCAGTTAAAACTAGACTTCACTTGTGAACTGGAATAAATGAATTAATAATGTTGCCTGTTTTCTCAGTTTCTGCCATCGAGCTGCCTTTTAGCAGAGCACCCAACCCCCAGTGTCTCCCGATTAGCTGCTCAGTGGCCACCGGTAAAAGCCTGTGGTTTTACTTGGCAGCTCCCAGGTGTGAATGTGTGAAGCTGAATGAATGCCGAGCAGGGTGTTGGTGGAAATTGGCACTCTGCAAAATCATCGCTTTCTGACTGGAGCTTGATGCTATTTTTTGTGTCTAACTTGTGGAAATAACTCTCACTCTGTATCCCTTCCTCTTTTGTTTTTATTCCCAGGTGAGGAACTCATCCACTCTTCTCTTCAGCACCTTGATCACAAGGATCTTTGGAGTGAAGAAAGGGAAGGACGAGCACTCAAAAAAGAACAGGTCTGCAGCTTCATCTACCAGTTCAGATTTATCTTCACATCCAGTTTGGCAGATTGAGATGCATACACTTGCATTTCCACCATGTTCCTTTGAGGTCCAAGAGTCTGCAGGTTTTTCTGCAGGTTTTCTGCAGACTGCAGTCACTTCAGTAGCTGATTTTATTGTTTAGCATGTCTTCAATCAGAGAGGAGGAACTGTTGAATTCAGCTGGTTTAGTATTTGGAGGCAAGGGACACAGGACAGGTCATCATTGGCTTAGAGGGAAATTAACTACACTGATACACTTGACTACACTTAACTAACCATTCTCAGTTTTGTCAACTGCACTGCACAAAAGTCATTCAGTCTCTTATTTAGTCTTAAATATATTTTTCCTTGAAACATGCAAAAACAATCAGTGGGTGTGAGATAATTGCTTTTTGCTTGATTCAGAGATTTTCTGGAATGAAGGATCAGTAATATTCAGACAAGTTGGAATAGAACAGATTGCACTTCTGCTATCAAGGAAATGACACATGAAAATGTCAAGAAAATAACTTAAATGAGTTGGATCAGGAAAAGTTGGAATTTTTTCATCTCATCTGCATATTTATTTCACTTGTTATAAGAGCTATAAGTTTGACCTTAATGCTAATCTAAATGGCTCATTAAGATGGGCATATTTTGCAGTGTAACAAGAACACAGCAGTATAGAGCCAACAGTAAAAGGTTGAAAACATCAGTGCATGAAGGTGTATGAACAGTGCTTGTCCTGCACCACTGGGGGCCAGTGTTGTAACATCGCTCTGGTTCAAATGTAGATTCACTCCAGTCAGAGCAGCTGCTGTTAGTTTGTGGAGATCCAAGTCTCCACTGCTGCTGCACCGCTACAGGAGAGAAAAGATACTGGTAATGTCTAATCAAAAAAAAAATACAGAAACACATAATATGCCTCTTTAGTTATATTTCTCCTGGCATTCAAGTGTCTGTCACACACGCATTTCAAAGCCCCCTCTTTCCCATCTCCTATCTTTTCTCACCGGCCTTCACCTCTGACCCGTGTGTGTCCATGCATGAGTGAGCGTGTGTCACGCGTGTTTTTATGCATCAGACTGAAGGAGCTGACGTGTGTGTATGTGTGTCTGTGTCGGTCTACCTGTGTGTGCATGTCTCTGTATGGACCACCGTACGCAGAACACGGTGTGCCCTTTGGCGAGGTGAATCCCTCCCCGCATAGTTTACTGAACAAATCTCCGCACTCACCGGCAGAGAGTTGCATTATGGGGGAGGGACTCGCAGGTCTGCAGCTGAGTGATGACTGATGGAGGAGACAAGAGGCAGGCTGAGGGAGGAGAAGGGAGGAGAAGGGAGGGCGAGTGTGCTGGAAAAAAGAGAAGAGGCCTCTGGTGGAAATGCATGTTGAATAGCGAGCTTGAAGGTCTTCTCCACTGACGTCATTCGAATGTCTAAACTTCTCTGAAAGCACTTTTTGTCAGAATGTGGTGCACATGACCAGAATCTGACAAATATACCATTATCAATATTTTGGAACCAAAATCACCAACAATCAATATTTTGCGCTTGTTTTCTTTAAATTAGACCGTTTTCATGATAATTTGAGAAAGAAAAAGTACAAGTATTAAGTGTTGTTATGTTCTTTAATGCATGGAAACAACATTTAGACCATGAGAGACTAACACTTTGCATGGAAACCCATTATGGTGATGATGATGGTGATAGTAAGAAACTGCATAAAATCCATCAGAGGTGGATGACAGTTTCTGTGGCCATTTGTTATTGATGGAGAGAATGGTTTAGGATTTTAGCGAGAACAAGTCCTGAACACGACATGGCCTCAAGTGGCCAGACAGAACTGATTATGTTAGGATTTTATTCCAACGTGCTATGTGTTTATTTTAGAGTGGAGAGAGGAAACTCTGCTGCCTCAAATATTTCAAAAACACAGATGACTTTGGTCCTCAAAAACAGACTTATCTTATAAATTCTTGAAATTTCCCCTAACTTCATTAATAACTGATAGCGTGCTTTCCCAGCATGCCGACAGTCATTTAGCAAGATCAGCAGTCAGATACCAAATAGTATCTGCTGGACCATGCAAACCAGTTTAGTTGTCAGGATCTGTTTGAACAGTGTTTGTGCGGTTTGAGGAGAGGGGAGCTGAATCATAACAGGCTCCCAGTGCCTTGTCAAACAACCGTCCATCCACCCATCCAGGCATTTACAAGCCTCAGTGTTTAAAGTAATAGTAGACCTGCCTCAGAATGTATATCCAGATATATTTATGGTTTGCTTTGTGCTACGTAAATGCTGCATGGGTGGAGCTTGTCACTTAGGATACTACTGCAAGTACCAGAATGATTAAAGATTGACAGGAAAGTATTAAAAGCCGTAGAATGGAAGATTTTTTTGATTTTTCTTTTTTTTATTGTGAGAAGAAAACGGTCCTGTCCTAAATCACAACATGTGCCTGCAAAAGAGAAAAGCATCCCGTCCCCACTAGTTGAGGCCTTGTAGATTTGCTCTGTTTGACCAATAAAAATTTTGGATTTAGATTTAGACTTCAACGAGAAATCTTCTCCACCCACAAGAAGCAACAAATTAAAACTCAAGAGTGAAATACAAACTGTGACTGAACGCTCTGTCTGGAGAAACCTGGACTCACTAACGTTCGATTTTTTTTTTTCCTTTCTTGTTCTTTTGATATAAAGCCATCACGGACTGGCAGAGTTGGTAAATATGAGTGTGCAGATTGTTGATGTCATCTTACAGGATTTCTGGGTATTGAAGTTTTCCAACAGGGCTGGCGAATGTGCAGAATAGTTCGGTGCAGCTTTAACCATCGACCATACGGTAAATCCATGTCAGACTTGTGATTGACAGCTTACCGGCCACCATCAGACCTCATCAGACCTCCGAAGCCGATCGAAACAGACAGGAACAATAATTTGGGCGCGCTGCTTGACCCGGGCCGTTGTATTCAGGTCTATATTGAGCTGAGGAGTGATTTGTTACCCTGGGAGGGCATCGGGGTAAAGTTTCACCGGGTTTTCCACAGGAGGCTGTTCTGGGAGCCGGGCCCCGCTCCAGGAAGCCCTGTCTGTTTTGCTTTACTCTCATTGGCTGCTGCGACGAAGGCCTCCGAAGCCTCACGACCAAGCCAAGGCTGCTCTTATTTATCTTTTCACCTCCTGTTTGTGTCTCTGTATCGTTTCGTGTTATCTCCTTCTCTTCTTGTCTCCCAGTTCGTTTAATATTATTATGTTGAGCTATTTTTATGTCTGGGTGGTGAAGAGTGTGTGAGAGCTGGAGGCCAGACGACTGCTATGTGAATGGGCATGGGAGCTCTAACTTGTATGAGTGTGTGTGTGTGTGTGTGCCAGAAAAAAAGAAGGGGGTTGGATGTGTGTGTGAGCATGAAAGCTGCAGCTCGTTCATTAGTGTGTCTTTTCTATGGTGTGTGTTGTGTGTCTGCTCTGTTATTACCGTGATTATTTGGTTGTGTGCTCTGGCGGCAGTAAATGCATTTGACAGCTTGTCCACTCTAATATCTGGCTGTGTGTGTGTGTGTGTGTGTGTGCGCGCATTTAGGGTCACTTGGTCCAGTGGAGCCAAAGTGTATACACAGTGCACCCACAGACAAGCCAGTTTATTAATTGCTGTGTGAATGCTTGTGTGTTGGTTTTTTTTGCTCTGTGTGTGTGTGTGTGTGTGTGTGTGTGTGTGTTTTATGGAATTGCTGGGATCCAGGCTCGGTGTTTGCTTGTGGATCATTCCTGAACTAAGCCTCTCCTCTCTCCGTGACTCCACGTCGATGTTGATCCGATATCGTTGTTGTGATAACTTCGACTGTAAACAGAGTTGACGGAGCGAGGATTGCACTGCGCATTCCAGCCGAAGCCTCCAGCTTTATCTCGCTCCTGTGTCAACGCTTTGTTTTTCGCCGCGTGTGCTGCTCTACATGCGTAATGTAATGTATTCAGGGGGTCCGAACCTGCTGCTGCTGCTGCTGCTGCTGTGTCCTTGAGCGTGGCGGTGCGCGCTTTGTCACAGAGGTGAGCGCCTTGCTCAAAGTCACGTCAGCAGCATTTACAGGCTTCCCACAGGTCATGAAATTTCTGGAAAGTCCTGGAATTTTGACAAGCCTTTTCCAGGCAAGGGAATTTTGTCAGCCTCTTTCAAAAAAAAACAAACAAAAATCAGCAACTAGTTGTTCACCAAACATTAAATTTCCATTGTGTTTGCATTATGTTCATGTACCTTGCAGAATAAAAGAATAATAATGTTTCATAGGGTGATGAACCTGAAGTGAGTTTAAAACTTTGGGCCAGGAAAAAAAAAACATAGGTCATGAAATTTCATATATTAGTCACAAAAAAGTCATGGAAAAGCCACACATTTGACAGATTGGAACATGTATTATGTATCATATTATGCATGTATTTATTCTATACTCATATGGAGAAACAAATTCTCCTTAGCTTGTATGAATCCTCAGTTAAAAAAAAAAAAAAAGTATCAGAATGTAAGAATACAAGTTGTTTCTGCTGTTTTCCCTGGAAGAAAAAGGGGATGTTTTCAGCCAGAGCCCATAAACATGACCGGGCCTCTTCACACACACCTCTCCTCTCTCCTCTCCCTCTCTCTCTCTCTCTCATCTCTCGTCCTCTGTGACCTTTACCCCCTTTACCCCATCTAATCTGCTCCAACACGACCTCTGACCTTTCTCCTTCTGAAGGCCTATCGCAGGAGAGTCTTGTGAGGCTGAGGGACACTCATTAGGGAGAGTGGAGGAGGGTGGCACACACACACACACACACACATGCATGCATGTACATCCAATATAATAAACATAGATACATACATACACTCCATTCCATTAATCACTTAGATTGTGCTGCAGTGAGCAGCAACCTGAACTTTAAGGCCCCGTTCACATTAGAGCTAAATCCAGATGACACTCCTCATTTTGGTGTTTAATCCGGTCAAGTTCACACTCAGTATGATTTTTAATGAGAGTGACAACCAGTAGGACCGAATCCTGCTGGAGAGAGGAAGCAGGCTGACTGTAGCTGCTACACAGATGAGCCTGGATGTGTGTGTATGAACGGGAACGGGACGTGACAACGGATAATTAATGCACAACGCTCCCTGAATGCTTCACCGGGTCTGGGGGCGACCCAGACCGCACACTCGATCGCAAGTGCATTCAATAAGGTGATTGTCAGTAAATAACTTTGTTTTGTGTGTGTTTGCTGCCGTAGAAAGCACACAAACACACACCGTCTCTGGTTTACTAAAAACTGTATGACCACTTCCATTTTTCTGGAGATTACATTTACACCTGTGTGATATTTTGAAATGTCGAATTTATGATGAGAGCAGATATTGAGTGCAAACTTGATGGCGGCGCGGAAGACACAGGAGCGAATCCCGTCAAGTTTTCCTCGATCTTCTAAATGTGTGTGTGTTCAGACGCAGAACTTTAGATGCCTTTAGATGCCCAAGGAGCGCTGGATGGGGTCATGCTGAGGCATAGCATGTATAACTGACTGAATACACAAATTAATACACACATCCCTGGCTTAGGGCTCAACAACTGAAATTATTAGCTGGAGTCTCTCCTGTTCTGTGTCTGTACACACACTCACATATATTTAGAAGATTGAGAAAAGCTTGTATGTGTGAAGAAGTAACAGGACTCACTTTTTGAGATATATCACTGCAAATCCGCCAGTCATTAAGTCCCGTTCCTGCCCATACACACACTGCCAGGCTCATCTCCATGGTAACTAGAGTCAGCTTTGGTACCTGTTTCCAGCAGGATTCGGTGCTACTAGCCGTCAATCACGTTAAGAAACAGTCTGAAAATCACCAGGTGAAGCACTGGGACCGCGGGGCGTTTGTGGGTGATTTTTGCATGATTTTGTGTGTTTATCTGTCTGCATGTGTGTGAGTGTAATGTCACACAGGTCAGGAGTGGCAGGTCAAGCGCATGTGTGTGTGTGTGTGTGTGTGTGTGTGTGTGTGTGTGTGACGGGTGCTGGCAGTTTGGGGATTTCCAGTGTAACAACACACTTATACAATTTATATGCCAGGAATACACAGCTTTGTCTGAAGCTAAGTGCTACCACGTTCGACCACATCACTCCCAATCTGCTGCACACATCCCCGCTGCACCGCGAATGAACCCGGCCAACACCGGGCACCACACACACACACACACACACACACACACACATATATGCATACATATTTAAACATACAAACATGTGACTTGCTTTACTAACAGCGGTGCCTGCAGCTAACTTCAACCAGACTCAGAGTACATTTTAGGTATTTCTGTGTGTGTGTGTGTGTGTGTGTGTGTGTGTGTGTGTGTGTGTGTGTGTTAGCCATGAATCAAGAGCAGACGTGACTGAAGCAGCACACGGTATCTCCATTCGTCTGATCATGTGCCTGGCAGACCGGATCTCTTGGCTTTAGGAGTGACTTGATTTAGATCGGCAGAGTTAAATAAAGACTTTATTGGCCCTCCTGAGGCTGAATGGGAGTCTTGGCCATGAGACCGCCAGTGGAATATATATATAGAGAGTTTGTCATTTTATGGATGGGCGTGTATGTCTGTTTGTAAATACGTAAGCACAAACACGTGATGGTAACTCATACACACGCACTTGCATACATTTCATATACATAAACGTTCACAAATGGCTGTTTATTCCCAGACTCAGCAGAATACACAAACACTGAGGCTTGGCCTGGAATGGCATGGCTTGGTTTAGCGTGGGCTAGTCGGAGATAACTTTTCCCTCTTCGTGTGAGAGCTGAAGTCGGAGTCATTGAATTCAATTAAAACACAACTCGATTTACCATTTTTTTGTTTTTGTTTGTCTTTACACTGCTCAGTTTTTGTGCGTATGTCTGTCTGTGTACACTTAATAAACTAAAAAACCCTCTCTCTCTCTCTCTCTCTCTCTCTCTCTCTCTCTCTTCTCTCCGTTCTCTGTGTTTGTCTCTCGCCCTCAGGATGACGGGACGGGAGTTCTTCACTCGATTCCCAGCGCTCTACCCGTTCCTCCTGAGCCAGCTGGAGGAGGCCGCCGCCACAGTGGACAGGTGAGGGGGTCTCCTGTCCACACACACACACACACACACAAGCTCCCAGTTCAGCCCCCGTCTTTTCTCTCCATCCCATTCATCCCATTATCCATCCCAGGTTTGACTTTATTTACATTTAAAGGAGCACTAAGCCATTCCCAGCGAACTTTCTTTTTTGCGTGCCACCCATACCACCGTCTGTGTGTGCTGAACACGTGTTCATCGGTTATAGTTCCTACCACCTAACTTCTCCTAAAACAACTCTTGTTTATTAAAAAAAATTCCAAGACGTGTTTTTCAAATCCACATGATACACTGTGTAAATAAGACAACTTTGGAGTTGCTGTAAGGTCTATTTTTTTCACTTTGATGGAGCAAGGCTAATGACTCCTGTAGGATTTAAGTCTTTATGCTAAGCTAACAAGAACTGCTAACCAGAGGAACTATTCCAGCAGGGGGAACAGAGGTGAAAATGGTATCGAACATCATGTCTCAGTCTGGGTAAGCTTGAAAAGGGGTATTTTGCTCAAAACGTTGGAATATTCCTTTAACCAGGCAGCGTTGCCCTGGAATGAGTCGAGCGGTCGGGCTTCTCTCAGAATTTCAATTGTTAGAATAAGCTGAACTGCTTGTGAGTCCTCATTCCACTGACAGATTATTCGCAGGAGTTATAAGATTTAAAGACTGAATACAAGATTTAACAGGTTGCTCAGATGAATATTTTCTGCAGCAGGGAGTGAGCCAGTTGCACTCCCTCTTCTCTGAGGTTCACTGACCTTATCTTTGTCAGCTCAGCCCCGACTCCCCTTCTAAAAGCTTCGGGCCGTCCCACAGCTCCCTAGTCGGTCTTATCTTAATATGGATCCAATTAATTGAATGCTCTGTCAGGCCGGCCCGCTCACGA
>OMKZ01047027.1:11659-33831 GCA_900302535.1 Neoniphon sammara | reverse complement strand
AGTCCTGTTGCCTGTCAACCACAAGCCAGCAGCTGCTCAGGCCCACAGATTAGAGGCCTGCACTGCACTGGATGCCCTTAGTAAGTGGATGGATGGATGGAGGGATGGAGGGATGGAGGGATGAGCTTATGGATGAATAGTGGTGAGAGAATGTGAATTACAACAGGAATCACACTTTGACCCTAACAAAGAATTTGGAAGAATAAGGGTCAAAAATTGACATATTGCAGTTACATACCTTGACACGATCCAATCAAAAGCATTTGACACTTCATTCATATGTTTTGCACACACTAACAAGCCACCTTGTCCCTTTAACCACGCATCTCCTGCATCTTCAAATGTTTGTGCCCATATCACATTTCTCCAAGAAAATAATGAGCATCTCATTCTCTTCCCTTTCATCTCTCTCTCGCTCTCTCTCTCTCTCTCTCTCTCTCTCTCTGTTCAGCTTGTTTTTATTTTATGGCTGTCATGAACTATAATGACAAGGTGCGTCACTATAGTTCATATTTTCACTGAAATACAGCAGCAATGTTCACAATCACTCACTGGCTTTATAAAAATTCCACAAGAGGGAGAAACAGCATACATATATACTGAGTGACTGCTCCTTTGACAGTTTCTCACTACATATTGACTATAGATGGGACTATAGATCACACAGCAGCATTTGATCACCAGGGACTTGAAGCTTTCACAGTGAACTGATCTCCACCTAGACGGTTATCATTGCTGCTGATCAGGTACACTTGTTGCTTAGTGTTATCTATACCTCAGTTAGCTGAACAAAGATTCTTGATTTGCCTAGCATCTGCTCTGCCTTTCTCCAATTTTCCAGTTCTTCTCTTAAAGTTTTCCTTGAATATAAAAATAGCATGGTCCCTGGAGTTAGTTTTATGAACCTTGGAACCCTGAAACTTGTTCAAAGCACAAAACTTTGAAAATGCATGGACTTTTTTCCTTTAAAACTCTATGTGAAGATGCAATGTTTTCATCTGGAAGCAAGAAAAAAAAAAAATAAAGTTGTGGTATCCATGTGTCACCTTAACACAAAGGCCCATTCTTTTCTACTTCTGTCAAAAGCACCAGAGGAAAGTTTAATTTTGCTATAAAGAATTACTGCCAAATGATTAAACCATCTCACGAAAGCTCAATAAAAGATTATTTTATAAGTAAACATACCACTATAATTACATCTGTAAGAGCTAACTTACAGCACTGCTGAGGTCTCCCCGGTAAAACATCAGTCTAGGCTTGAATGAAAAGCCATCCTGAAATGCAATTGTGAGAGAACCAAGACTCCAACGTGTTACAAGTACAGTATATCATGGCTTGTAAAATGTTTGTAAAATCAGTCACTTCATCTGATGCTATTATTAAGAGAGACTTGAAACATTTAATACTAGCTGTGAGAGAAATTTATTTATATTCACAGAAACAGTTATTCGACCTACTTATTTTTCTCTTAAAAAACACACATGCTTGTTTCCTGTCCTACCACAACCAAGTTCAATCCAAATAATTACAGTCATTCTCTTGCTCTATCGCACCATCTTGGTCAGTATTTGTATGGTGTGCGATAAGCCTCTGTCTATTGCAATTAGAAAATATGTTGATTCGCACCCTATTTTTGGGATACCCGCTGGAAAGTAGATGACACCTGTAGTTGTTGCAAACCAATATTTTTGGTTGAGAATTGGTAGAGATATGCAGTAAACTACAAAGCTATAGCTAATCAGTTTGGCGTGCGAAAGAGCACAGAAGTTTGTGTATTTTTGCACCAGGCTGGCACTGGTTGCAGAAGATTTAATGTAGGTGCCCACATTGGACAAAGCGTGCATAGTTGCGTGATGCTTTGAAAAAGCGCACCATGTCCCTCAAATTAGAGGCTACAGATAGAATGACATACCAGTCGTGCTGCCTTCAGATGCATATAGGAATTTAATAAACTTAGAGGGAAGGCCCCCATACATCTTATGAGCAGTCGTGGATGACAGATATCAGTGAGAATCAGCCCTCAATCCATCCCAGCAGAGATTCTTCCTTGATGACATTATGACTTTAATCGCATTCATATCGCATTACTGATGTGTCTAGTGGTTAAATAATTTATATCTAAGTGAAACACACATAAAGGGGTTTATACAATTTTGGAGGACTGTGTGAGTGCAGCTCCACCAAATGAATCCGCAAAAATAAAACAGAATGCCTACATCTGCGCTAAGACATGGTCTGATGAGGCGGAGGCGCAAGCATATTTTTGGACAGCAAAATTCCACGATGCCACCTGATTTGTATCGACATTCCCCCTAGCGCTCTCCCCGCCTATTTCGCCCCAAGTGGTGCCATGATGACCCACAAAATTACTGAAAGGGCGCAGGCAGGAAAAAAAAAAACCCTTAAGCCCAACGGAAATGAAGCCATTTGTTTAAATATCTTTTCAAGTATTTGGGATAGCTGAGATGTGGCAGGCAAACAGCTTCAAACACGTCATATGCTCCTCAGAATTAGCTTTTTCATGAATTCACAATGCATTTAAATGCGATTTCTGTTGCCAGATAGACAATAGTGATGTTTCACGATTGTAACAGAGTAGGTGTCTATCCTATTTCACAGCTGTGCTTAAATCTGTTTTAGGGTGGAATTTCTCTTGAAGCTGAAGCCATAAGTCACATGCCATTTAGATACCCCCCTGGTCCTCTGTTGTGGTTTTTCTTTGTGAGATGAAGGCTATAGCTGTGACACTGGGTGGTAGGTGCACCTTTAAAATGCTCCCTCTGTGTGCCTGATCTCTTTGTTCCCTACACACTGGCACGCGCAAACCTGAATGGATAGACACGAGCGCCGGTGAAAAAATTGCAAGTTCATGCACACTTACACACATACATGAGTGCGCACACACACACACACACACACACACACACACATACTCACACACCGTTTGTTGATCCCTGTAAGAGTATACTCTTTATGTCATAACCCCAATAAAAGCACAGCCCTCCAGATGTCTTCTGTGTGTGTCATTGTCTTGGAGAGATCACGTAAGAAAAATGCCCGCTCAGTACATCAGAGAAAATTCTCAATTCCCCAATAGCCTGAGGCACACACACACGTCACCCCAGCCAGAAGGTGCTATCATGTCAGTGATACTACAGTGGTGAAGCGCCAGCAGTGGCCACCTCAAACAGAAAGGAATGTCACTCATAAGACATTTGGTGCAGGAAAGTACGTAACATAGCCAAAGGATTTGGTCATCAGGTTCAGGTGCTGGTGATGAGAAAGGGATGTTTCATGCACAGACACTGAGTGTTTTATACCTCCTTCACCCCACCATGATTAATGTGCTCACATTCTCTAACTCACATACACATACACACATATAACAATGTGGTAGTTTTAAAAGGATTGCACTAATCTAACTAGAAGAGTACACTCAGCAGAGTGCAGATCTCCACCAGCCATGTGTGGGGACACAGTGTCTATATAAAGTAGATAGTTGTTATTGCTTTGTGCCACAACTCGCTGTAGAGAGGGTGAGAGGGGTTTTCCATGATGGCTTTGATCTTGTCCCTTTTCCAAAGACCCGAGAAGATCAGGCAAATTAGTCTGCTGATATATGAAACGACGACGGCTGTTTTACGCTTTATTTTTTTACAGTCGTGTAGAATCAGGCTATTTAACCTATTTTAACCCCCAGCAGCTTGCTAACAGATTCCATCAGTCTCTGATAATTTTTATAGTGTTGTTCTCCCGTGTGTCTACTCCGTGTTCTGTTGACATCCTTCATCAGCAGTGTGTTGTCTTGAGGTCCATGCGACTCTCAAGACAACGAATGGAGCAAGGGAGCAGACGTAGCAAGAACCAATGTTTTCAAAGTTTCTGAATCACTGCAACCACAAGAGGTTCTTTTTCATTTCATTTCATTTCATTTATTATTGACAGCACCATACAGTCATAACTATGTGCAAAAAATGTTTGCCTGATGGGCCCAGTAGTTTGCGAGACTAGCCGTGGACAGACATACAGACATATAGACACAAACAACCAAACACATGATCTCCTGGTGGAGATAATTACAAAAAAGATAACTTTGATTTATTATGTTGACTGAAAGAAGACACTCTAGATTAGAGATGCCTTTGAATAACAAAATAAGAACCACACCATGGAATACACGGGTGGTGCAGGGATAAAATCACACACACCAATACAGAGACTTTGGGGTGGGGTGGGGGGTCTGTGCGATGTTGGAGAAATACAGTGATGCTCCATGTGCTATTCTGCTACTTAACTTGCTCGATGTCAAGTGAAAAGAAGCACCAGATGTATCGGAGGTGATACATGGGAGTCCACACCCTTCTCAGACCAACAGAACAGTGTAGCAACAACATGTGACAGTGGTACACACTAGGAATTGGATATGACTACCATCGGCTGGAACGGTTGTCAATGGCATGGTTCCATGCAGGTCTGTGCCATTCCATGGACTTGTGAACAACTATGGTTGATTTTTCCATATGTCGTGATGCTTAAGTTAAAACCAGGAACTAGGAACTAGGAATAATAGCAGTGATGCAGCAGTTGGTCAGCAACTGAATACCGTATATGTAATGAGGCAGTTGTCAACATTTCATTGTGGAAATGCAGTGTGAAATGAAACAGAGGATCTAGAGCTGTACGTAGTATGAGCATGTTATTTTGGAATATGACCTTCAGCTGCACATACAGAGAATGTGAACAGCTCTGAGGAAAGAGTGAACAAAAACATTGGTCGACCCTA
Source organism: Neoniphon sammara (assembly GCA_900302535.1). Taxonomy (NCBI): domain Eukaryota; kingdom Metazoa; phylum Chordata; class Actinopteri; order Holocentriformes; family Holocentridae; genus Neoniphon; species Neoniphon sammara. The sequence continues at coordinate 29,048 of OMKZ01047027.1, read as the reverse complement.
ATGTGGACTCACAAAAGTGACACCAAAATCATTTAGCCATCCCAACACAATGGTTTCTGTTTTTGTTTGTTTGTTTGTTTGTTTGTTTGTTTGTTTGTTTGTTTTTACACATTGGAATTATGGTCAATGGTAAATAATAGATGTAGGTGATCATAATATTAATACTCCCTACTGTGATACTTGATAACATCACACTATATTTTAGAGGCAATCTCCAGCTATAGCTGAAAGCAATCATTACATGACCTAGTTTGAGTAGTGTGAATGGTGGAACAATCATGCACCATCATAATCTATTGGAAGTTTGCAATTAAGTGGAAGTTTGCAATTAATAAAATGATACAACGGTAATGTATAACAGATTAGCCTTTATAAAGTAACCTTACGAACCCTATGAACACACACACACACACACACACACACACACACACACACCATCAGCAGAGGCAGGTTTGAACATTGAGGTAGCAGCGAAGCCTTGGCGCTCCCCTTTAGACATGTTTCAATCTGTCCTCATGGCTGATTCTCCACTTAATCTGCACCTGATCACCTTTCTCTGTCACATCAAATAGAGAAGTGGGGAGAAAAGGTAAGAAAAAGAGAAAGAAGGCAAGAAAAAGACAAAGAGAGAGAGAAAGAGAGAGAGAGAAATGTGATGTGATACAATCATATTGTTTATTGTTGATTGCTAATGATCTATTATTAGAAGAAAATTTGTGTTTTGGCAAAGTCTACTTTGGTATTTCATAACAATAAAGCACCTGAGGGTGCACTGGGGGCACTGTGACAAGATACAAGAGTTGTGAGCCTCCAGTTGGGACACCTGTAGGACAGAGGGGGTGAAAGTGAAGAAAACATTCCTTACACTCTTCCCTTTAGTTAAGCATATGGAATGTATGCTTTCTATCTGGCTAAGCCAAGCATGCATGCATGCTGCAGGCAAATGACCACAGACCTGCAAATGAATGAATGTGTATGAGTCCATGTTTGTCTAAGGGTGTGAGAGGTGCAGGCACATATGTAGAGGATTAAAAAAAATGTTTGTGCGTGTTTGTTCAATAGACCTCTGCAAAAGTATGAGTTATTATTAAGAAAAAAATGTTAAACTTAGCACATCAGAGAGAAGCATGCATGAGAGAGAAGCATCCGCTCAAGAAACAGTTGTGGAAAGTGATGAAGTTTATGTACGTGTATCAGAAAGAGAGTCAGTGTGTACGTAAGTAAAAGAAAACAAAGAAGAGTACAGGTCTACTGTAAGTAAAATGAGGTCAGGTGATCCAACCTGTTCCTGGCATACCTGGCTGCAAACATGGTTGCCCCGCGGGACCGCAGGAGAAAGGAAGGAGGGATGGACAGAAGGGAAGGAAAAAGGGAAGAATGCGAGGAATGAAGGGTGAGCTCAGCCCGGCAGGTCTGTGCAGAGACAGCAGGAGCAGTGAACTCTAGCTGAGATCGCATAAATGGCCTGGGGACCCATCTTTGTCTCTCACTGTCTCTTCACAAAGAGCTTGCTACTGAGTAACCTACATCTAACAAACATGCTTTGCTACACTCTTTGACACAATCACTCAGGCTCTGGCTCTCATCCTCATCATTTTGACTGTCACCAAGTTATGCATGTAAAGTATATTCATATGATCTGTCTTGTAATGGATTACAAGAAAAAAGACATGTAGGGTATAGTATTAGGTGTGGAATTTTTGGTTGCAGGATAAACCGCCAGCTAACAAACACAGACCCAGAGGATGATAGAGGTGTGAGTTAATATCAAACCAACCATCAGTCACAGATTTGACTCTGGATTGTGTAATTTCTAAATGGAGGAAGGTGATTCATATTCACAGATAGTGTTTGATCTGCCCAAAATAACTGCAATAGCATCAGTTCCATAACATTCCATTTTAGGGTGGATTTTCATTTGCATATGAGTGATTTAATTTCAACGAATCCTCCCCATCAAAGCATTTAAAAAAAAATCGTACTGTGCAATCTTCACCAGTGATTGCAGCAATTAAACCCAATCTCATGTTTTCAAACCATAATTGATACTATTACATTAAATGTGTGAGTGGATAGCACATTAGGTGATAATGAGATGTACCTGACTGTAATAACAGTTTAATTATTTAGAAAATGCTGCAGATACATGCCATGATTTGATAATTGCTTAGGAATAACCCTCCCACATTCTTAACCACTTAAGAAACCCTCTGTCCTTTGCAAGGCTATCAGTGTTAGTAGTACTTTTCAAGAGCTACTGAAAGCTGATGAGTTTCTAGACCGTTTTACCTCAGTGGTAGCATTTTATGACAAGTGTCCCTGACTCGTCCATCCTCACTGCAGACTGCACAGACAATACATGGAATTTATACAGGTGATGTAATGTAAACTGAAAAAATGGAACTGGGAAAAAGTTGCGTGAGGAGGACAGTTATTTTTTTCCACAGCACAAGATATGTTCATTAGGAGAAAAATCAGTCATGAGATGAGGTCACATCAGGTCATTCAGCTTGTCAGTTAAATGGCGCACTCTCACTTTATGTTAAATGACCCTTGCTTGCCTGATGTTAAGCATAGGAGGCTGCCAATCGTGTTGTGCAATCACCTCACACTTTGTTTAACCGCCATCTTGGTTCATTGTCAGTAGGAATAGAGTACTCAGAGTACGTGCACCAGCTACTGCTAGAGGCAAAAAAAAAATGTTACAAAGAGAAAACAGACATTACTGGATATTGAAAACAGACATTGTTGGATTTGACCCATACACACTGAACGCAACAGACTTTGATGGCTGTGTCAACACAGCATTGACAGTTATCATGTACCATGAAGAAATATGGAAGTTCTACAGTTGAGAAAATGTAGCGCCAAAGGAAAACGGCTGTCTTATGGCAATGCAAAGCAGTGAAAATATTCTAAATACAGCGTACACTTACACTGATATTGATTTTTTTTTAGGTGGATAAAATACGTTTTGTTGCTGCCCCCATCCACAGCAGCACATTGTTTAGCGTCTGTGCCGGTTCTGCTTCTCCAAACTGGGGGCGCACCGACCGGCTGATCTACTGCAGGTAATAAATACACTGACAATGGAGAATTTTTTTTTTTTTTTTTTTTTTTTTTTTTTTTTTGAGGTGTTACGTAAACTGGAAAGACAATAGATAGACCTAGTGTTAGCACTCCATACTCATGTATAAAAATACAGAGATGACATTCACCTATTTTATTGCAGGTTAACAAAACATAATTGCAAACAATCACTCAAAGGCAATGGCAGCTGAGATGGCAAGTCGTGGTTGTGGAATAACACTTTCATGCATGCCAATTCATGCATCTTGTGGTCTGTCTGGTCTATGCGACTTTAACGACAATATTACAGTAAGTAATTGCAGCAAATGTAACTATGCAAAGAGGGGTTTGCAGAGGTCTCAGTGGAGTTGTGCAACTCTGCATGTTTCTAACAATTCAGACAGTTTCACAGAGGCTGTATTGCAATGATTGGCTGGATCGTTTCTATTACTGCATCAGTATGTCAGCAGCTCAGGCTCTGTTCTCTCAAGCTGCTTCAGTCACAAGAACCATGAATTGACTGATACCTGCTGAGACTGCATGCACTGTCAGCGCTGTGAACACCATGGATGCTGAAGAGTGGCAGGAAGAGAATCAGCCTTTACACATCATAACACAGGCTGCTGTGCACATTTGCTAGTGGTCAATGGAGAGCAAAGATCTGAGATGTGATTGTGTGGATAAAGAGGTCATCCAAGGCAATGGAGTGATTACTTCTTGATCCTTTTGGACTAAGTATGTATGAATGTAGAGGAACAAGTATTAAAGTAATAACGAATAAATCAACCACCCAATCATGTAGAATAGCCACTAGTCAGTGACCAATTAGAGTTCATTTAGAAAAAAAATATATATAAAAAATAATTAATCAGTATGTGAATATGGAATGTTTTCTTTGTGTTACATTTGTCTATTATTTATTTTGGCATAACTGATTTGCAATTATTCTATATGTGAAAAAGTATAGGAGGTACTTTTTATTCATAAGATATTTATTTAATAACATTGGGAAGATTTGATGTGAACCGTATTTGATAAGCAGAAAATGAATCCAAACAAAAGCCAACCAACCCACAATACATTTTGCATTTTGAGAAAGGGGCAATCATCATCATGTTAGCATGATTTTCTAGACTCGTTTTTTGGTTCTAAAATACAAGCATTACGGCATCAAAACTAGCTTGAAATTAACTTCTGTCCTGGCTAACAAAGATACCCCATCTAAGAGTTGTTTTTTTTTTTGACATTTTTGTGGAGGGATTATTAACTTGACTTAGACACACCTGGACATCAATCTTGATAAAAAAGAAACTTTGACAAAACCAAAGTAAAATTCATATTTACTGTGAAAAATATGCACCTCTGATTTTAGGGAAATGAGCCCTGGTATTTCCAACTACGCCGACTGCGCACACCATATCGACACCACATAGATGATTGGCACAAACATCTGCATCTCCTTTTCCGAATTAAAACTTTGACATGCATTGCATGCATGTCAAGTATTTGAACGCAAAAGTTTTCTCCTGGTACAAGTTCCACCGTTTTACTCATAGTTCTCTTAATTCTCTAACATACTCATTTGTCTCTTTTAAGTTCTCATCAAGACTATATGCAGCTGAGAACAGTTGTGGTAATGGCCATCATTGAAGCTAAGGCCATGAAGTTGACGATAAAGACTTTGAACTTTAGTGCAAGGAATTACTAGCATTCCTCAGCAAAGCTCTTCAGTTTTTCCAACACAATGCTGAGTGTTACTGAATCCACAGCAAAATTACACCATAATAACCATATGGCATTGTCTCAGATTTTTTAAGCTGATGATATGCAGGTGGCCTTTTTGGCAAATAAGTTGTGCAATACTTTGTTCAATTGGCATAGGGATTTGCAGATGATACAAACTGAAATATGAGGGTGTGAGGATATACAATAATGAACAGATTATAAGATAAACACCCTTAGTTTTTAAAGCTGAAATCCATTTTTTTTAATATATCATTATGACATCAGTGTGTATTGGTGGAGTACGGTAGAACTAAAAGGGGCACATTTGCCATCTCCATACTTTGCTACTGAGAGATCTCAAAAGTATCACTTGCCTTGTCATTTGCACCTGTCTTGGTATATTTTGCTCAATATTTGGCAGCACCTTAAAAGGACTGTGCTGCTACACACAAGAGACACAGTTACACTGCGTTATTTTAACTCCTCCACTGATCCAAAGAGTTCAGCACAATCCATTGATTCGCTACAGGTCAAGAGTGAATATGTAAAGCTCTGTAAGACTAGAAGTGAGAAATTACCCCAATATGGAGACATTTGGTTGACCATAAGCTTTCAGATCTGTCTCTAGAACCACGCACATCCTACCTCCAGGGCTTCATACAGTTTGATCTGGCTGAAGGTTGTGGGTTGCAGTCTAGCATGGGTCACTAAAGGAAAAGAAGGTAGGAGGTGGAAAGGAGAGGGAATAGAAGAAAAACCTCTGAAGAGCCTAAGATTAAAGGGTACCCTTGCTTGTCCCTCTTTGCATTATTAATGCCCAAATTACTAATCATAGTCTCTCAGAAGTTTTGAAGGGTCGGTTGATGATGCAGCAATTTAACTCGTTTAGGGCAGATAACTTTGATCAAAGCAGGACAGCAGCCTGGGCTGTAAAGGGGAAAGCTGAGGCTCATACAAGGAAAACTCTGGGAACGCAGAGAGAATTAGAGAAAAAAAAAAGCCATGAGAGAATGTGGTAGGGATACACGTATGAGAGAAAAGATGAAATGTGAAATTGTTTATCAGCAGAGATACAGTAGATAAGTATATTTTCAGTTCAATCAATGTTGAAAAAGGTGAATTGAAGCTGTGACTGCATCAATAATATTAATCATTCATTTATAAATTGAATATGAAAACTATTTTTGTTAAATATAATTTTTGGGGTATTTCTGCCTTACAGTGGAGAGAGACAGGGTAGAGAAACCATCTGACTTCTCATAAAATGACTCATTTTTTTAAATTCCAAAATGTATATTTCATTACCGTGTAACACACATGATGCATTGTATAATAAGAGTTGCTGTAAGGTTGACGGAGCTAGGCTAATGTAGACTTCAAGGCTAATGTAGACTGCTAAGCTAACACAAGATGCTAACCATAGGAAGTGAACCGGTGGACGTACAGAGGTAAAAATGGTATCAAACATCTTGTCTCACTCTGGGTAAGTTGGCAAAGGGGTATTTTGCCCAAAACATTAGAGTATTCCTTTAACGGTACATGACACACACTCTAACGGCTGAGCCACCAGGGCACCACAAGGTTTTCTATTTTTATATAAAGAATTAATTATTGGTCAGTCAGAACTACAGCTAATTGTTAAATGCCACCACCTTTGTGACTGTTACTACAGGACAGGAATAAACTGCAAATTTGGTTTTATGCAAAAAGTTATCAAAATATGAAAGTGGATAACTTGTCTTGTTGCTGCAAGCACATACACCTCTCTACATTAATTACAAGATCCTTCTCCTCTAAGTACTCTAATGGAAAACCTCTACAGTATAGGCTACAGTGTATTATTAAGATTGTTTTTCAGTGCCATTCCATGGTATGCGTCATGGTATGCAGTTGAAAATAACAAGCAAAAGGGAAAGAAAAGTTGTCTAACTGTCAAAATCACAACATAGCCTGCTAGGTCACCATGTGTCCCAACTGACCACTGTACCCAACCTCGTGATATGCAGACCTTAGGAAGCTGGATAAGAACAGGTTTTGAGTTTATTTTGCCATTTTATCCCTGTTTATATTATTTGAAAAAGTGCAGACTGCAGTAATAATGCAGAAAAAATGGAGAATGGATATCTTCAGGAGGACCTCCACCATGGCTAAGACTCCATGATATTCGGTATGTGGTGGTTGGGATGGTGGCTGGAAAGGGTTGCCAGCATTTCAAGAGAATGTATGACAGATGAGGAAAGAATGTACAGATAAAAGACCAAACACTAATGGCATATTAAGTACATTCCTTTGTTTGGGGGCAACAATCAGAGCATCAGCCATCCTCAGATGTGTTTTAACTTCAGCTGAGGCCAATTCTCTGAGGTTAAGATGTGATTATCATTATGGGAAAGACATTGTTTTCTTCTCCACAATCTGTCGAAAACTATAATTTAGTCAAGGGGCCAGGAAAATAAAATATGCAATTTCTTATTAAAATGATTGTTATTGTCATCATCACTGGGTATGAGAACATGACAGTGCAAGAATCCAAGGTCCTCTGTGCAGAGAGAGGCCTATCTCTTAAATCAAAGAAGCAGTTTTGCTGGGGAGAAATTAAAAGCTACTTTCGCACATAGGAGTGGGGCCAGTCCTATCAAAACACAACCTCATTTTTATTCCTCTGACCTTGTACGCCCGTTTGACAGCCTTTAAGTAAATCTGCTGTCCTCCACAAGGCTTATCAAACTTTATGTGGGTAACAGTAGTTTGCCAGCATTGCATGTGAATTTTGTGTTGTTATCTGGATATAAATCCACTGTTCTACAGAGGATTATTTTATCTACATGAGAAAAGGCGAGGGCTAGCAAGGCGCTTTAATGCGATAACATCATGAACCTTGCAAAGACAACATACCTGGTAGTTTTAATGCCTGCATTACAGTGTGCCAGCTTGCCAACCATAATCTTTTTTTTTTTCTTTTTTTTTTTTTTTACTTCTGTCTTGATATGATGCACATGAAATAACATACCAACATTCATGAACTTGCCATGCATATGCCTTAGGGAATCCCAATTTGTTTTTATAACTTGGTTTGCACCATCTTCATGCTTTCTTTTTGATGTTTACTCGCACATCTGGCACACTGCATGCCATTATTTCCTACCATGCTTCTATTTTTCATTTTCCAGGATGCCGTCGTAGCACCAGCCACACAGCAAGATTATGGGCCAAATTTTCTGACAGTGTTAGAATTTTATCTCAGGTCGTAAAGGTGCTAAAACAGCCAACAGTGAGCTTGCCACATAGTGTGTTCTAAGACAACTGATCTGGACTAGGACCAAGGATTTTGCCACATTTCTCTCATCTTTTGTCTCGGATGGCCAAAACCACACAGTGCGTGGGCACCCATAAAGCAGCTTACATTGACTGACTAGATAAAGGTTCAGTGTTTTGCTGAAGCACACTTTTGTTACAGGAACTGAAGGTAAACTGAACTTCTGGAAACAGTACAGTCTCACTATTAGGTACCCCTGCTATATACTTTGGAAAACTTCATAATGTTATACATGATAAACCAAACTTGCTTCTTCCTTAAACACGACAATCCTCATCCTCTCTCTCCTTGCTCTGAACCAAAACTCTTCAGGGACATTAGCTACATTTCAGATGCCAGACGCAGCTTAAATAAATAACCAATTCTCTTAACTTGCATAACAAATGTTCCCAAAAATGTCATCTCAACCCATTAGATCATCTCCTACTTTTTAGCCCCCCTCCTCCAACTGTAGCCTACAAGACATGATGTTCTATGAAAGATGCAACTAGTGGAAGTGATGGAAAGAGAGGTCCTTTTTAAGCAGAGGAACTCATGGTTTATTCAGTATGCTACTAAAGAGATGGGAGGTGGGCACACTTAAACAGGGATCTGATCTAATGACAGTGGCGGATGGAAAGATGGAGAGATGACAGCATAGGCTGGCATGTACAGCCAAATGCTTTTGCACTTTGACACATAAAATACTCACATTCCTTGCATTGGGCAAAGCAAGCCTTTCCCAGTTTTCTGTCCCTTATGACAGTTAACTTGTGGTCAAATTTGTAAGATACTTAATGATTCTGAAATCATCTGTTCATTTGGATTATGCTTTAAAGTAAACAAATTGAATTGGTTTGCCGACAGGGCACAATGAAAATTTGTTCAGAGTCCACTCTTGGAATATGCACCATACAATTCTAAGCGCTCCAATGGGCTTGTAACACAATAAGCGCATTCAGCACAAAAACAATAATTGCTCTCTGATTACCTTGACAAAGACTTCAATATTGACCAACTACTCTCCAAAACTCTGAATCAACAAGTTACAACCAACTGACAAATTCTCAGACTTTCCTGTGTATTCATTCATTGTCATTATATAGCATCAAAGCAACATACTACACCATAGTGCAAGCACAATATAGTATATATTGTTATGTTTTCATTGGTGTACACCCTTACTATGGTAATTATCTAATTACCTTCACCTGCATATATATGCTAGTGGAGAACTAAGACCTAAACACCGCCTGATGAAGACATGCCAAGGCAGAAATGTGTTGTGTTGTGTACTATCTCTTTTCTGTTCTGTTTAATATTATTCTGTAGATCTGCCACTTGCCAGAAGTGTTTGTGTGCCTTTCTTCACCATTACATTAAGTTTACTGCATCACGAAACAGCTTTTTTTTTTAACACCACTTACATGTACCCAATGTGTGCATGTACCCAGAACAAACACAGTTTGTTTTTCCCACTGACAGGGCCTAAACATGGCCACGTCAGAATGTCCATCTATCCATCCATCCACCTATTCAGGAGCACATACATGCTCCCCTCAGGATGAACCCTTTTCAGTTCAGTTCAGTTCAGTTTATTGTCATTCAAACATGTTAAAAACATGAAGGAATGAAATTTCCTCCTAAAGTCCACAACCATCTCCTTAGTCTTCCCCACCTTGATGCAGAGATTGTTTACTCTGCACCTGTCAATTAGTTCTTCCACCTCCTGCCTGTACACAGACTCGTCGTTGCTGGAGATCAGTCCAACCACAGCTGGTATTGAAAGCAGATAGTATTGAAAGCAGAACTAAAGTCCAGGAAGAGCAGCCTGGCAGGAATCCCTGCTCTCCAGGTGGGTGAGAGCAGAGTGGACGACAGCTGACACTGCATCAGACACAGGTGTCCTTTGAGAATGACCCTTAATTTTGGTAATCCCATGACCTTTCCCTCTAGTGCCACCCTCAGGCTGAATGTCAACTATGCACACAAGATATCACAAAATGTAATTAGTGGATTGCGACGATATTTAGTGAATGCATTCATACTCCCCAAAGGAAGATTCCTCTTGAATGTGGTGACCCAGTGACTTTTCCAATAGCACAGGCTTTAGGGCCAAGATGTCAAATTTGATATATCTCAAAATCTTTTAGGCAGATTCCCATAATATTTGGAAAGCACGACCGTGCTACTCTGAGGATGAACCCTTTCAGTTTTGGTGACTTCATGACCTTTCTTTTCCCATTTTTCTTTTCCCATTTTTTTTCTGGCATTTCTGCTTCATTTGACAGCAACAGAGTAGATAGACAGGAAAGATGGTGGAGATAAAGGGGTTGACATGCAGCAGAGGGCTTGGGTTGGAATTGAATCCATGCCACCACATTAATAATACACTGGTACTCGCTTTATATGGGGAGCCACTGGAGCACCGCCTCATGATCTTTCTTGTGGCAACAGGCCAAAATGTACAGAACCCATTCTCCCACTGCTTGCATTCTCATGACATGCAGGGGAACCAGTGACAGAGGGCCTGCGCTTGTTTTCAAATCGGAGTCAGTTGATGAAAATGTTAAGCTTGCACAAAAAATGCAAGATTAACAATTCTAAGCTTGTCAGATCAAGGGAAAATGTGCATTGTAAAGAACAAAGGGTAGCTTCTTCCTCAGGCAAACAAATTCTTTAATACCTTTCTTTCCTAATAAAACTGCGCAGAAAATGTAACACTTAAACCTGGCATTGTTGGTTTCATCATGGTATACCCTTTGAAATACACAGGACCCTAGTCTTCATCGGCTGTCAAACTCTCTCTCTTCTAGCAGTGCAAGATTTCAGCTGAAAAGTTCTCTTGTTCAGGGCAAATTGGTGGACTAAAGGTTTTCCCACTGGGGGGACCTGGCTGGACCACAGGGTTTTGGTTCTCCTCCATATTTAGCTCTTCTGGCGAGGAAGTGCTTAACCCTCGCTGATCAATATTTCACGAAATTGCTCCTTGTGTCACTCCCCATCTCCCAGGTTGACAAAGACGTGATCACAGTGTGTGCATTTGTGTGCATGAGTGTGTGTGTGTATGAGGAGCTTGAGTTAAAATAGAGCAGTCAGCAGGCCCATAGCATTTCACTGCACCATCTCAATCCCTCTCAGTCCTCAAGAAAATGGAACTCAAATCTAGTGGCGCAAGTGTCGACTTAGGTCGAGCGGAACATGTTCCAAATGGTGTTAAAAGCATGTACTCGCCAGCCCTGGCTCTCAATAAATAATGAGAGAAGGCACACAAAAATGATCCCTCTTTCCTCTTCAATACCTTCCCTGGTGATAAAAGGGCATGAATTAGTAACACAGATCAAACTGCAGTGTTAGTGCAGATCAAGTATTTGTAAAGAAGCTGACAGGACGATGTACAAGAGAGGCCCTATGAGATAATGTGGATGTAAGCTCATGTGCCTTGCAATGTTCCCTGTTCCTGTCACATTGAATTTTAATTGGAATGAAGCAATTCTACAAGGCAAAAGTATGATGAATTAGTTATCAAAACAACAGAGGGCTTATTTTAAAAAGGAATGTCTTGAATGAGTTTTTTTTTTTAAAGACAGTTTTGAAACCTCAAACTTGAATGAAAAGAAAAGTAAGTCGTCAGGCTTAGGTCTTATTTTCAGGAGTTTGTGTATTACTATCATTTTAAACCGCAGAACAAATCAGTTGGTAGCAGATGAATTCGAACTGATTTAACCTCAGAGGTTGTTCTTCTAGAGCTAATTGGATTAAATTCTCTGCCTGTGTGTTCTCCTCTGATCTAGCCTCAACCATTGGATCTGTGCTGACGTGGTATCTCCAAAATGATGGTCAGGGCCTTCCCTACATCCAAACTTCACCACAACATGCATTAAGCAGGCCCCAGCGCATAAATATCTGGAATGAATGGTCATGAGCCATCTGTTAAGAGCTATGCAATAGAAAAAGCTACTATTGAAAAACCCTTAACAGTTCCATGTGCAGAGTTGTAGCTAAGATTACATGGCTACAAAAAACACCTAATGACCAAAAATTAGTCAGAGCTCTTCGGGAGCACTAGTTTTATAGAAACAAACCACAGTCAAGGTTATATAGAAGCTATTGTGATGTTTATGTAAAGGAACACAGCACAGCAAAGGTTACATCTTTTATGGACATTTGTATGGACTAATATTGTAGTCATTTGTTAAAATTTGGTCTTACAATACTACAGTCTCAGGATGTAAAGTTTGTATTGTATACTATGTTGATAAATGTGTAACATGTTGACTCAGCCCAGGGTAGTTTTTTTTCTTTCTTTCTTTCTTTTTTTTTTTTTTTTTTTTTTTGTTTTTTTTTTCTTTGCTGGTGCCTTTATTTTTGAAGCAAAACTACTCTGAAGATCTAATAAAAGTTCTGGTCTGAGAGTTATGAAACTATGCCCATTGATGCCAGTGACATTTGACTATGCACTCAGGGCCTTGACCTTATTCACTGTGGATAATTTGCAGACACAAAATGGCCACACTTAGAGGGGAGCCTGATACCAGTGTGACTCAAATCTCGGGCCATTGTAATTTAATTTCAATTTATCTATTGAGTTATTCACTATTGCACAATACCATAAATAGTACATTGAGGTACTTCCTATAAACATAATCATTTTTTGGTAAAGTGACTCCTGGAATTGGCCAACAGTACTGCCAGCTGACTGACGTAGCACCAGCTCTATATCATCAGGCATGTTTGAATAAAAACTGCCAAGGCTGATGCTGTAAATAAAATGATAAATTTCATGACATCATTGCCCAGTGTTTCTCTTGTTGGTTCTGGATCAGGACCTTCCCCAGAGCTCAATGATGATAGGTTTAGTGCAAGATGTCTCTCTCTGCCTCAGTAATCCCCTGTAAACCTATTCAATCCACATTTGTAATTGGCAAACACAGAGCAGAAATTTGCCAATCTGAATTTCCTGACTGAGCAGGAAAACAGGGGAAGTAACTCTGTAGTTCAAGCCAAAAAGACCTTGAGCAAGAAACTTAATTGATTTGTTCCATTTTCTGGATTTGCCCAGTGGCCACCCAGGTGTAGTTGTGCTTTAGGTGCAGAATAAACTCCTATTATCAGGGTTAGCATCATTGTGCTTTGCACTTGTTTGAAGTCTGATTTTTAGAATTGCTCCTCAACATGTATGAAAGTAGTCATAAAAAGTTCTGAACAGTTTATTTCTTCAAATTATGACTTTGTGTCCAATTTTATGACAATTTATGTGACTTTTTGCCACAAAGTTCAGATGCTTCACTTGAACATAACATCACATTTAGATTTTATTTTTCTTTTCCAAGCAAGGCTTGAACATGCCAGCCATGCAGCAGTGGGATGTAATCTAATTTATCACACTCAGATGTGGTCTCTTTCATTAATCAAGACAAAGTTTATTGATGCTTGCTGGTGTCAATTTATTTGAATCAATGTGAAATTGGTTTTGTCCACTAAGCACTCCTCCCTGGGTCTGTGAGGGTAAACAGGCTTGGCTGAATCATGTGATATGTCACAAAGATATGGAAGCAATTTCACTGTCCTTGCAGGAAGAAAGGAAACAGAGGAAGTGTGGTACACAAGTTCACATGCTGTGTGTGTGTGTGTGTGTGTGTGTGCGCGCGCACATACATGTATGTGTGTGTGTGGCATGTGCATTACCGTTTTAATGCACTGTTTGAATGTACTCTCCCTTGACTTTACTTGTAGGGACTGGTCCCTCAGATCTGTTCTTTGCAATCCACCCTTGAGGGAAAAAGTAAAGAGAACATTTATTCATCATCAAGCTTGTAGCAGCTAGCTGCCTGTCTGTCTTCGTATCACTGTCTCCCTATGTGTCTTTCTGTCTGCCTTTCTTGGTGCCTGTCTGTCTTGCTGTTTGCTTGCCTGTCTCTCTATCCCAGCTGCCTCTCTGCACAACTTTATGGTCTTCTAACGTTCTGTAACAAAGAGAACATTGGCTTGATTCAGGATAGTAATGTACCAACCAGAGTCCTTTGGTTGGTTGCTACATTTTTTGGTCGGCCTAACAGCCTAGCCCAGCTCTCCAAATATATGTTTGGTTGACTGGTGATACAGCTCTGGTTTTTAATTCAAATCGTTTCAGGGTTTAACCCCCATAAGGTCAGACAACGGGCACCAGATTTGTTCGGTTTTACACGAGAGTAGTCACATAAATGCACACACACATACACACACACATACACACACACATACGCCCAATGCACAGTCCTACATATGGCATATAAACACTTGCATATAGAAAAGCAGTGATCGCCGCACATACAGATCCATCTGCATATAAACACTTGCATGCACAAGTGCTCATGCACAAACATACACAAATGTGCATATGGTATGTTTGCTGCTCTCTCTCTCCCTCTCTCACGCATGAGATTGCACGCACACATGCGCACACACACACATGCACACACTTCACAAAAACACTGATTACAACTTGGATTCTGTGGTCTTGATGCTGGTAGGAATATGCAAATAATTAATGTTTTTAATTAGTTTGTTTACAGTGTGGATAGTCTAGTTGTTACAGATGTTCATTGCCAGTAATCCCAGAAAACCACCAATATCAATTAAGTAATTAAAGTTAATGAATTTAATGAATATAGTTGTTGACAGGTGGGTGTGCATGAAAGTGTCAAAGTGTGTCAGTGTCCTGAAGAAATTCTCATTCCTAGAAACTAATTTTAATGTATTAGAAGTCTTCCCTCACTGCACAGTCATATTGGAGTCAGAACATATCTATGCAATGAAACGGGTAATTTTTGGAGTTGCACACTTTATTTTGGTGTCTAAAGTTGGGTCAGTGTCCAGGTAAAGCTTAAGTAATGCAATGGTTTTGCTAGGCATTTTGATAAAGATTATTACTATACCATACTATACTGAGAGTTGCTCTGGAAATTAAAGGGAATGTCATATGTCAATTAGAAACCCCCAAGTCATTGTATCAGTGCACAATACAAGATTTTCTATGATACTACTGTAATGCATCCTGGGAGTCCTTTTGGGTGTCATTATGATACCACTACAACCAGACCTTGTCCCTGAGAACAGTAAAGAATGTTTTAGCAAGTCATGTAGACCTGCTAGTTCATGCCAAGGGATCATAACATAATAAATCTCACTCACCAACATAATGTTGTTTCAGCTCAAATCTGCAGTCACTTTGGGACCTGCTCTCTATCAAAATAACAGCCACTGTTCAAATAAACTCAACACACAAGCCCAGGCCTGGTGTTTCTGACATTCACATGCACCAACTATTCTCAGAAAGATTGATGTTTTTTTTTTTCTTTCCTGACATATGATATTAAACAAGTATTTATCAAGGATTATAACATCTCTTCAGGCTCTGAATAGTTGTATGATTGTTCGGCGTTTGTTGCTTTCCAAGCAAGACCATGAAAGTCTTCAAAGCGAAAAAAAAGCCAGCAGTTCAAAATCATCTCACCCAAGTGATTTTTTTGGTTAATTTATGTACAGTTGCAGAGAGGATCAGCTGAACTTTGATTTGGCTGCCATTAAAGCCTACTGTCGATGGAGACAGAGCCCAGTAGGGATCTCTGTGCAGGGTGCTCAACCCACACGTCGGACTTCTGTTGATAAAAACATGCATGCATATCACCCAAATGCATGTAAAAGAAACATGCATGCATGCATCAACACACTCACTCATACACACAATTCTCACACCAGTGTTGTCAACAACTACACTTACACACATGCACAAATAAATGCATGTGCAGAGGGTGAACATGTCCATTCAGTTATGTTCTGATTAAAAACACACTGAGAAGATCCACACTACTCTCTAAACTCAACACACAGATGGTGCAGCGTAAAGGAGAGGAGAGCAGGAAGGAAGCTTTCTTTTTTTCTTTCTCAGTGTGAACGGTATGTTTGGATAAGAATAGGACCGCATGATTCTTAAATAGCGCCTTTTTACTGCACATCTGTTTACTTTGAAAGTGTATCTCTTGCATTCTTACACTTGACTTGGTGACTTCATCAATCCCCGCAGGGCACAGAATATATCAGTGAGTCAGGACACTCAACAGGGTTTCTCTCTGCACGCAAGCAGCAACTGGTTACAGAGGGGCTAGACCTGAATGCGGATGCCCACATATCACAGGTTTGTGTTTTTATCTTTTTTGTCACAAGGTTCCCTCCAGATGTATAGTTTAACATATAAGCCAATAAAGTATTCCAATCCAAAGATGGGTCTTTTTTTCCTTACAGTGGTTATTTAGTAGAATATTCTCACAAATAATATCATGCAATCTGACACTTAAACTACTGAATATTGTATTTGTATTAACTACTGGAAAGCACCCAAAATAAGTGGGCCTTCGTCTGGTGGATTCCCATCCAGAGTCCATGACTGGATCCTGGATTGAAGTTACCTCTGAAGTCACTTTACCATAAATATACAGTAACCATAACCGGAGAATATATCATCATTAGTATGTTGACAGTGGCTGACTCATGACAAAATAAATATAAAACTGTTTATTTCTCTTACCAAACGAACTGCTTTCATGTATTTTATTATTTCATCACATTAAAGTCCCTTTTCAATATTATGGCCTTTCTTTATTGTTTTACAAATATTAAGTTATCCACAAAAATAAAATAACTTAGATAATAACCATATTAAAACATAAAAAATACATACATACATACATTACATTTATGACATGAAAAAAAAATGCATATTGCTGATATCCCCCAGAGTCCTGAACACAATTCTGCATGTGCAAACTACGTATCTGAATCAAAACAATCTGTGCCAAAACACCAGAAACCATTTCATGTTTGCTTGTTCTGCTTTCAACACAGAAAATTACTTGCTCGAAATAAATTACACCGACTGATTAGAAGCCTCACTGACTAGAAATTTCTTAAGATCAAATATGATCTTAAAAAATGTGCATAGGCAGAAATCCATATCAACGTTGTTATTTTATATGACTTGAAGCTGACATCAAAATGTTGCCAGTTGTAAATCTGACATGATATGCACACATTAAAGAGGTGTGAAGCAGGTGAGTGCAGATAAATTATGATAAGAAGCTTACAGTGTTGCACACAGTACATTGCATCACAAAACAGGAACTACTTTGATTGATGACAGTTTAGGATGTTTATAGTGTGAGGAACTGAAGCCTGTTCATGTGCACTCAGTTTCCTGAGGCACTTGTGATTTATTGATGGTGTGTGTGTGTGTGTGTGTGTGTGTGTGTGTGTGTGTGTGTG
>OMKZ01047013.1:5774-16455 GCA_900302535.1 Neoniphon sammara | reverse complement strand
TGGAGCTAGTCATCATGCTAGTTTTGCTCAGAAGTTCTCCAGGCTGATTCTGCTCATGGCAAACATGCACACACACACACACACACACACACACACATCCGTTCTCTTCATCAAGCCTGGATACACTCTCTGTCCCACTCCACTGTGTGTGTGTGTGTGTATGTGTGTGTTTTTGCATAACCCTTTCAGCCAGGATTTCATAACCATATTCATCTCGGCCGCTGCTGCCTACATCCCACACACAGCTGAATATTGATTTGGCTATGGGCCTGAATTACATTTGCTTTGCTCAGATGCTTCCTAAAATGCAACCCCCACCCCCACCCCCCCACCTCAAATGTGTGGCGGGCAGTGCTGAGCAATATAGCAGCATTGAGAATTATCTGCGAAACGTGAAACACTTTCAGCTGAATTGTGATTGCGCCGCGTTGCCTTGTGAAGTTTCCAGTCGACGTTCCCAGTTTCCAGCCTGTAGGGACCATATTTGGTTCAGGGTGTTGTGAGGGTTTATGTGTTTTAGATTTAGGTCACGTTTGGATTTTAAACCTCTGATGCTCGCGTTCACTTATCTCTACTGAAGTTTTATCAATTACTGAACTGAACAGCTGACCCAATGAACTTATCTGACATACATATGCATAGACCTGCAGGCGCAAACAAGCTCCCCACCCTCCTGGGCCGCTGCCAGAATCACATATTATACAACTGCTGCTGAAGGGGGTTGCCATGTTCCACAGACACCGTTTACCACCAGCTGTGTATGTGCAAGAGAGACAGTGTGTGTGTGTTTCAATGTGTCTCTGTATGTGCCAAGCCAAACAACAGCTTGAAAGCTGGGTTGCAACCTGGCAAAGTTCCTGCACGCTGACAAATGACATTTGATTTTCAAATTTTTGACCTTTCGAATAGCGGGTTCATCTGCATGTGCATGAGTGTGGGTTTGCGTTGGCTTGTTCGCGTGTGTGTCTGTGCGTGTGTGTGACCGTCTTAATGCAGGGACCCCGCAGATTGCTGTGAATTCGTCCACAGACACGGCCTCCCAGGCAGACAGCGACGCCTGAGGACGCCGCACAAATCTCACCAGCTGTCTGTCTGCGTGTCTGTCTGCAGCCGAGGCTTTGACGGTGACTGCTAATGCATCCTCTCACACAATAGCGCCGTTTCTCCCAGGCTTTTTTAGACTTTACCCATGAAGTGTGCGTTCATTCAATTCCCAGGAAGGCTTCGTAAAACCCTTTATGGTGAAACATGGCACACATGCCCAGGGCCTACACATATCCCGTTACTGTAAACCGGCAGGAAAGTGAGCACTAAAGGTGACTAGTCGTTCAGGGCTGCTATCTCATCGCTGTTTGTAGTCTCACAAGCAAAAGGGTTTAACACTCTAAATAATGCATCGGTGAATCTGTGTGGCTTTTATGTTGCCCCCTCTCTGTCTGTCTATTCCTGTCTCTCCTCTCTCCAGGCATGGGTGTCACAGCTGCCTCTGCACAGGTTCGCACCACACTACAAAGAGAGCGTCTAGTTTCTGCAGCAGAATGGGAAAACATCTTTACTCTGCTCTTTTGTCACCGCTCTGTCTCAACTCGCGGTGACAAGACAAAACCAGAGAGGGTACATCATTTTGAAAAACGGCTTTGTATCCCATGTCAGCAACTCCTTCTCATTGGGAGAATTATGTTATAATGGTGTGTTAAACCCTTAAAATTCCCATGACTTTCCTCTTAAGTGGCTTCAAAGCTAGAAAAAAACATTGTTTTCACATTATATGACAATGTCACATATATATTCTGTATCTGCTGGTTGCAGCGCTTCACTGAAGCTACATTAGGCTTATATTGAGTGAAATATTCAAAGCCAAGATGCCGTTTTATGGCTGCAGAATTACATCAAATAGAAAATATCTGCATTTCTTGTTCATCATTTTAGACACATTTCCCTGTAATTCAGCAGGACATATTTGGGATCTTTGGAAACCTTGGGATCTCCACTACAATTTAAAATAAAGTTCTGTGGGTTTGAACAAAGGCTGGCCATGCAGCAACGACAAACCCACCGATGGTCAGGGCAGGGTTGAAGAGGTGAAAACACAGCATGGTGCCTGTTTACAGCACAGAGCCTGATGCTTGTCTCTGAGCGCACTATAGCATATTCATCCTTGTCTTTTCATTTTTTTCTTATCGCTGAAGATCGTTGTGTGAAGTCGTGAAGCTACCGTCATGCTGTTGCCATGACATCTGGAATCCACATGGAGATTCCTGTGTGTTTGGTGCCAGAGGGGGGAAAAGGCCTGTTGACAACATCACACACACACAGAGACAGACACACATGTACAAAGAAGGATGCAAATGGACTCAGAGACATGGACGCACACTGAAAGACGCACACATCAGACACTATCTAGATAAAAGGGGATAATAATCCCAGTGATTGCTGGGATGATTTCATGAAAACATACTGAGTGATTAGTCATTATTACAACGCAGCGCACGCTTAGGTAGCCAATCTGATTACATCTGCGCGGAGCCGATGACAGATTGAGTGGCTTGAAGTCCAACTTTGTGTCAAAACACATTCCCGGGCCGTCATCGGAGGAGGTTTCAGATCTTTCCTGACAAATCTCTTGGATTCTGTCAGTAAATATTTCATAGCGGGGGAGGATGGGGATGTGGCGATGAGAAGAGCATTGCATAAACACATTTCAAATATAGGCCACGGCCCAATGAGACGCTATAGAAGTGAAGAACTGAGCTATAGCTTAGAGGGACCTTAGGGGAAGGAGAGGCAAAAATAGATAGAGAGCGTGTAACGCTTTGACAGAGACACAAGGAGACAGAATGAAATAATAGCAAATGTGAGAGTTAGTCAAACACAAATGAGAAAACAGGCAGACTTCCAGTGATGCAGCCCTCATAGTGTGCTGTTATGAAATTCAGCTAGCTAGGATGACGCATGGCAGGCTGTCATACACCCTAAACCTTTTAATGGACTGACTGTATATGCGTGTTCTATGTTTTATGAAACTAGCAGACGCTCACAGAAATATTTCACGGCGCAGGGAGGTAAATGACTGGAGACGCCACTTTTTAAATATACATACTGTCGAGTCTCAGGTTCTGCAGGAGCCGCATGAAGTCAACTTAAAGAGCAGGAGTGGCCTGAAGTGATTATACAATGTTTTTTGCCACGATAGTTGAAAATCTTGTCATGTTTTCCAAAGAATTGTGATATATTATGAAAACCTTTTCGTTGAAGTTGAGGTGCAGAACCAATAAAGAATGAGGACCCAAAAATAATGAAGCAACCAGCAGGCTTGTTTGGATGAAAAACACACTTGTAAAGGAAGTCAAATAGAAAAGCAAAGTCAGATCCAGCCCGCCTTCCTGAGAACAACAATTCCACAGGAAAAACAGCGTGCCACCCTTTTCTGACATCGTCCATAAAGCCAGCAGTGGGACCGACTGGGCGTGATTGGCCGTTACATAACCGCAGACGGACAGTTGCCATGGCGATCTGTCTGGGACCACCACCTTTGAGAGGCAGTGACCGCCCCTCATTAATTAAGCTTCTGTACCTCAGTAGAACAGAAGCTTGATTAATATGATTGGTAACAGCTGTGCTTAGCTACTATTTCATGTCAAAATGGCTGCTGTGGAAAAGGTGTATTGTTCATGATGGCTGCTGAGAAAAAGGACCATAACAACCCCAAAAGAGGCTGTTCGTTAATTATTAATGATTCAAATAGACCAAACACACCTGATCTCAATCATCATTCCCTCCTATCAGTGATTCTCTTGAATATATATATGAGTTGTCATCAATAACTTTTCTTATGATAATGAAGATCCTGAGTGGATCAAAATGTTGATCTTTAATAATTAAACTTATCCTGATTTTTTTTTTTTGTCTGTCCTGCAACTTGCTGTAATCTTGCTATGTGAAGCACTTTGGGCTGTGTGTTTGTATGAAAGGTGCCATATAAATAAAGCTGAGTTGAGTTGAGAATTGATCACCAATTTGGACGTGCATGCTCCACCTGTGACCCTCCCTGAGGGTCATTCTCTTCAGTCAGATCATGTGGAGTTGATTGGCATCCGTTCATAGAAACAAGACTAGGCAAGCCTAGTAGACTCTGGATCACCACTGCAGCTTGAATCACTGAAACTGAACATTTTCTACTCTGTTATTTCACGTTGTTATTTCACGTTAGCATCCATGTATAGGTGCACCAGCACAAAAGTCCACAAGATCAAGCATGGGGTAGAGGTGACATTTCCCCAGGGACCGGACCGCAGAGAGGACGTCTCACAGCTTCTGGGAACATAGCCAGCTGTAAATTCTGTCATCCACAACCCAATATATCCCTACACATCCTACATACAAGCCCACAGGCACATAAACTAGATGAAATTACAACTTGAATTTACCTTTTGTGTGTCCTGTGAGCTAGCCAATTACAGTCCCTTCAAGTCCTACCTGGATTTTCACACGTGCCTTTTATCAATGGGTATAATCAACAGCCGGTTGGACTCTGATAGGGACATTCAGTCTGCTCAAGTGGTGCAGCAACAATGTGAATACAGGAAATTATGTAAGAAAATGCACAAATCCATATACTGTACATTTTCAGTAGACTCCAAAAATCAATAGAGAATGAGATACACACTGTGATGGATGAGAAAGGACTGGTTAGAGCGCTCGGCTATAATTGACCTTGATGATTTTTCACAGTTTGCCTTGTCACGGTGTCTTGCTTCATTAGAGTGTGTTTGGCTCTTAAGCTCTCTACAGCGCTGTGTTTATTTGACCATGTCCTTGCCTCTGTCTTTTCGCTGAGGCATTCCTGGGGTAACAATGAATGTTTAGCCGGTTTCACACAAATCCATCATAATAACAAGTGTCAACCTTATTTTGACTCCCCACAAAGCTAACATTGTGTCTCCTGCCTTGAAGTTTCTTTGAGAAATAAACACAATGTGCCAGTGTGGTACAGGCCTATTGTTCTGCAAACCAAATACAAGCTGATGCCATAATCAGCCACTTGCTCAACTGGCCCTCAAATTTGCATTGTACTGTTTCACTGAGTTGTTTGCATAAGAGAGATTTAGCTGCGGAGATTAGAGACAAGCCTTAAAAACACATTAAAGCAGAAAAGTGCCAATTCACCAAGTACATTAAACACTGGAATAGATTAAAAAATATATAATACACACCTGATGGTTTAGCTTACAATATGATGTTTTTGACAACGAATGCAGAGATTTGTCTTCGTAATGCGCTTCATTATGTCTTTTAAAAAGCAGCAATCACTGTTGTGTAACCCTTCCCTGTTTTGTTTTTTTTTCTGCAGCTCTCAGTCTAAGATGGATTTAGCACAATTTTTACTGTATGACTGCATCCGGGGCTATTGGGATCAGGAGCAGAGCAGGACGTTTTGCAAAAAGGAATAATTATGTAATTTTTTATAGTTCCACTCTGTCCGCCTTTTTCTCGCTCGATTTTGACAAATGAAAGGCCACATGTCTGCGTCACACATTTTTCTCTGCACTGACATTACATAAGTGGCCGCATTTTGAAGTCTGGGGCCGACATTATAGGAATGTAACTATTCAAGAAGTTGCACTCTTTCAAAACCAACTTTTATTCCTGCACTGGTTTGGGAGAAGAAGGTGTCAAAAGTCTTCCAGTGGTAGACACATAATCCTGCAGTGAAACCCTATGGTTCAACATCGGGTCCATAAATGTATACAAAGAGTAAAAATTGAGCAATAATGACAGACATTAGAGCTCTTTGACTATTGTGCAGTCTTGCTTTCCTGTGTAACATTTGTATCTGTCATCTTTTATCATGCTCATATAAAATTGTGGGTCATTTTACCTCATAAAATATGTATTTGAAATTCATGCATCTCAGCATCAAATATGAAATTGGAACATGTTAAAATTTTGAGTTCACCTGATAGCGATGCACACTGCTTCATGCACTTCAAATGTTTTTTTATTAAATGTTGACTTCCAACACCCTACATGAACGTGCAGTAGCTATGCAAAGTACTTTTTCTTATTTATTCGTGGTTCAGCTTAATAGAAATGCATTTTAAAAGCCTTGGTTACAGCTTCCTTTTTGAATCCATGGCCCTTCAAGTGAGCAACTAAAAGATATTTAGTCAACTTGGTTCAGCTTTCAAAACCATATTAAATTTCCTTTTAACTCAGAATGTACAGAAGTCACCTCTATTTCACAGAGTCGTATTATCCGTTTAATGTATGTACGGGTATGACAACCCGTTTCCGGCTTTGTTCTTTAGTGAGGCGTTTGACGTGTGTTTGTACCTGTGTGACAGATTGATTTTTCAAGTAACTTATTTTCCTCGCAAGGTGAATGTTTGACTTCTGAAACTCACTCTGTCATGCAAATGCTCTCTCTCCCTCTCTCTCTCGCTCTCTCTCTCTCTCTCTCGCAGCCCTTTGCAGGCTAATCCTCCTTTACTTTGGGGAATGAGAGCGGGAGAGGAGGGGAACGGAGGATGGAAAACAGGCCAGAGAAGTTT
This sequence comes from Neoniphon sammara, assembly GCA_900302535.1. Classification (NCBI taxonomy): domain Eukaryota; kingdom Metazoa; phylum Chordata; class Actinopteri; order Holocentriformes; family Holocentridae; genus Neoniphon; species Neoniphon sammara. The sequence goes on along the minus strand of OMKZ01047013.1, from coordinate 9,904 downwards.
CTGAGACATGACAGGGAAGAGTCAGACCTAATCAGTGAATGCAAATGCCATCTCAGCACCAGCCTTGGGTGCCGCCGCGACTATGGATGCCAAGAATGTGTGGAACTAATCCTCGGGATTTGGTATGCTTTCCCTCTCACCTTCCCTCTGTCTTAAACTCCTTTCCCCCATCTCCTTATCAGTCATGCTGCAACAATTTCCCCCTGTCCTGATAATATTTCTTCAAATTTGATTTTTTTCTCCCCCCCGATACATTTGGCAGCCATGCCTCCCGTAAACATTAATCGATCCAGTAGCTTCCAGTTTGCATCTCCTCCACCGTTTTCCTAAGCTTGCCTGCCCCTCCCTGTCCTCCTTTTCACTTTCTTTTCTTATCCTCCTCCTCCTCTTCTTCTGTCATCTCTGTCTTCCCTAATTTCCCCTGTCTCCTCCCTCATTATCTCCCTCCTCTATCCCTCTCTCCCTGTGGTGGGTTCAGTATAACTCACTGATCCACTTCCCCTTTCCTGTTCTGTCTCTCCCTCCTCCTCTTCATCCCTCCTCTCATTTCCAAGGTAGGGCGAGTTGGATGACAACTTCCTAGGAAACACACACACACACGCACACACACTGGCAGAGCCCTCAGGTTCATTTGCACCTCTGCAGCAGACCCCACTGAACCATTTCAAGGGTCACGACTTTGACCTTGGGAGAACAGCGCTACTATGGCAACAGCGTAAGAGCCATGTTGAGTTGTCACCTCCGCCACAGTTCACCGACAGAGTCAAGGTTGTTCGAGAGGAGAGAGAGCCCACCATTTCGCTTCATATAGCTGGCCTTCAGTTTTTCATTCTTCACGCCTTGTTGTCCTACGGTTCATAAACAGATGGAAGTTTCAGTCATACAAACATTTCTCGGAAGCCGAGAAGCTGCGCGGGCAGGAATAATCCCGCCGGTTGAGTTAAACCTCAGCGGGCAGAGCCAAAAGAACCACAGTCTCTCAAGATATGTCACATTAGACTGAAGCTGACTGAAGAGTTACAATGTCTCTTCCAAGGAAAGTTTCCCCGCTCTTACTGGAGGAAGAGAGCGAAGTATAAGAAGCGTTAATGCTGTGGCTAATGTTGTTCTTGCCAGCTTTATTAATGTTTTATAATCTTAATAAAAAGTGTAATTGAATGAGAGAGTATCTTTGGCAGCAATGTGACCATTTCAGATATTATTTACTGAACACATTATCAGATTTAGCTTTTTTTAGACAACTGAAGTATGTATTCTTCTTTCATGCTGAGGGAACGTAGGATTGAGGGAACATGAGGCTGTAAAAAACATTTCACTGAGGGAACATGGAGCCTGGGAACACAGGACCCTAAGCCCATAGGACCTTGGGAACATATAGGGTGGACCCGGCACACCTACATTTGCACTGGAACAATTTGTCGTCCAAATGGCTCGGGAGTCAAGACAAACATTGTCCCTGGTCACTTTTGAGAAATACAGTTGGTGATAAAGTCCAGAGTGTTGCCAAGTTGGCACCAGTTCACTGAGGCCCAGGGAGAAAGGCCAGGAGGAAAAGAAGAGATAGCTGAGCTTAGCGTTCATGTGACAAATTAGCCATACCAGTCTACCGCTATCTAGATAAGCTAATAAGAAGTCATTGCCATTTATATTTTACCTCTGCAAACACATTTGGAAGGAGGATATTGTTCACCCTTGTCTGTATTTTTGTCTGGTCTTTAGCAAGATCTCCATACAAATGGTTTTAACTGAAATGTGGTGAACAGGAGGCTGTTGGCCCATGGATGAGTTGATTTGATTTTTGCGGTGATCTTGATTGTTTTTTCAGGGATTTTCCAAGTTGGGGATTTTTTTTGATTAGATGATATAAAAAATATGTATATTGTTAGCCAGAATTATTATTATGCAGAGTTCATGTGCTGGTGGGAAAGTACAGGAATGGACATCCAGTTCGCCTGCTAAACAGTATTGCATGCGCTGCTGGAAACCCAATCCCAGAAGACAAATAATAAACAAACATAAACTGTTACAAAGGTTGCAGTTTTGCAAGTTGAAGAATTGTTTCAGGGGAGGTTATGATCACAGTTCCTCTTTGCCTTTTTAAATTTGCCAGTTAGTTAAACTGTAGGTCAGCTCTGTCCACTGAGGTCTAACTGAGTCGATTAGATTTATTCCTCCGATCTGCTGTCACTGAAACCTGTGGACATTTGCCTCGGGTTCAAGCAAAGAGCCCTGACGTGGCAAGGAACAATTACCAAATGGCAAGCCGGAAAAGGACAATTAGGTGATTGAACTGTTGAGGCTGTTATATCACATTGTCATTTAGGGAACATTGCCCTGAGGTGAAGGCCACTTTAGAAACGCTAAAATGTCTAGGCCAGCTCGCTTCTTGCGTCAATGTCTGACTAAGCACGATCAAATAAGGATGTCCTGTTTGAGCTGGAGAACAATCTGTTTCTCCAAAGGACCTCCGAGCTTAATTGTTTGATGGTTCAGTGTGTGTGTGTGTGTGTGTGTGTGTGTGTGTGTGTGTGTGAACAAGCGAGTGAATGCTAGAGAGAGCAAATGAGAGAGCATTAACCTGGTAAAGGAAAGAGTTAGGCTTGTTACTCAAAAAGTAATACATTAATCATTCCATTACAGACTCAAAAATATTATTTGTTACACAAGACTTCACATTTCTTTTCTATTGCTGCTCCAGAATAAGTAGCTGCGTCGTCTTTTCCCTTCAAAAACAGAATAACTCAATTAGGGAAACCAAACAGCACTGATGTCTAGTGACTGATGTTCTCTGGAACATTTCCAGAGAAAATAACAAGATGTACTTTAGATAATTCATCTTCAATCTGATATTTAGAGAATGTGATACCAGAAGCAACAGCTTAGTTTTGATGGGTAATTGCACTAACTGAAATTATACTGAACTACTTGACACTGGAAAAAGTAATGGATCCTCAGTGTGATACAAACTAAAAAAAAACAACGTATTAAGTGTTCATAAACAGACTGATCTCTGTTCCTGAGACAATACAAACGATCAGCTGCTCTCCATCCCAGGCCTGGAAGCTTTCCTCCGTCTCTGAGGTTAGTTTCCACTTTCACACTGCACTTGTTATGACAGCTGGCTGGAAGCGCAGGGAAGGCAACTGGACTGTGACTCCTGCGTCACCACAGCGGGCCGAATCCAGGTAGCAACAGCGGAGTTTCAGTGGCGTTACCACGGAGACCGCTCTCCAAATCTCCAGAGATCAAAACGGAACATTCCATGCGCTCACGCTGACGGCGCTGCTGTCAAAGCGGCGAGGTGGATGTGAAGCGGGGAGGAATGTGAGTCTGTGAGAAGAAGCAGGAAGCGTGATGTGCCGTCATGGGCGCCGCATCACGCCAACATTTTTAGAATGTCTTCCATGTTACAAATCAAACTCTATCCTTTAGGTTTCTTCAACCCAGCTATGTGTCTTCCTGCTCATATTTATTAACTCCGAGTGTGTTTATTGATTTGTAGTTTAGCTCTCCAGGAAGAGGATAAGGAGCAGTTGTGATTTGCAGTTTTGAATTTGGTGAGGAGGACAATTTTGGAGTCTCAGTATTCCATATGAGGATGAATTGAAAATGTTTTCCATCCACAGCCTGGAGCGGCCTGCAGTAAGCTGGAGTGAAAATGGGAGCATCACTGAATAATTCACAGCCAGCAATTGAGGCGTGCCGACTTCAATCATTTGAGATAGATCTTGACCACCTGCGCATGGTGGTATATGTGCCACTTCACCGATATACATACACACACACACACACACAAACACAAACACTCATACGTTTACATGCGTGGACATGTGTGCACATCTGCACATTCATAAATATACATGCACACTATTGTAAACTCTACACATCAGACTGATAACAATTCTACAGTTGACGTGCAGATTTATACGCATGACCTACACACACACACAATACACTCACACGTGCACACACACGCACACACACACACACACACACACACACACACACACACACACACAGACTTGGCCTTACAGCTGCAATCAATCAGTCAAGGTATAGTAGGGAGCCTCAAGGCCGCTGGTATGAGAACAGCAATTTAGAGCTAAATGCCAACAAAGTAAATCACATTG
>OMKZ01047005.1:14538-28678 GCA_900302535.1 Neoniphon sammara | reverse complement strand
GAAAGCTCCACCGGTTCGTTTTTGGGTCGCGCTTCCGGATCAGGAGCCAATTCACTCACTCCCTCTGACTCTACTGAATCCATTCCGCCTCCTTAGCTGGCTACAAATGTATGAAACCTAATTAAATGACACTTCAGACGTGTGGTGTTTTGTTCTGTGCGGTGTTCGCCACCACATCATCACCGTTACACAATATTTTGTGCTTCCGTTTTTCACTTCCTCTTCCTGTCCGCCTGAACCCTTCACAATAAAAGACCTGGGAGAAATTATCCTGGCTTCAACCTTTATGTTGAATACCTTTTCTATGTGGAAGGCTAAACTTAGTACAAATGTTTCTGGTCGTAAAATGGAGGCACTTAGAGAAGGGTCATTCTGCTATGCCACTTAACTTAATAAACTCTGAGGTAAAGGCAGTGTCCCTGTATCTAATAACATTTGCCACTGAGACTTGCAAAATGTCTGAGGGACAGTGTGGAGTACACACTGTGCATTTGTTTTTAGCCTTAAAGTGTGTTCTTATTTTTGCAAGTGATGCTGGAATCTTTTTGTTCCTGCTTGCCTGACCAGTCCATGCACTTTGAGGTGAAGTTGTGCCAGACCATCTATTCTACTCCAGACTAATGTCTGATGACTGACAAGATATTATTTGGACAGTGCCAAACTGTATTTCAGCTGTATTTAGGCAAAATGAAGTTACTTGTTATAAATATGGTACTTTGATATGGTACTTTGGAGTAAAGTGTTGAACAGAGGCACCAGCTGACACAGTCATCCTTAGGCCTGTCCTGCCAGTGGGGCAAAATTTAAAACCCTTGCCTGTTGGTGCTATTTTGGCCACAAGAGTGAAAAGTTTCCTATTGCATTTGTGGGAGTCATACATCTTAGATTCTGACCTGTAATTGTTTTCCCCCAGGGTTCATCAAAATTGAAACAATAGCAAAAAGGTTACAGTGAGTTGTGAAGGAGACAATGGGACTGGCTTGCAGATGAATCTCAGAATTGGACAGTTGACAACCATGGATTGTACTTCTCTGTTTTCATCTCTTCTACCTATGTCACTTTTTATAATGAGGTAAATTAATAACAAAGACAAATACCAAAAGTATGAGGGCTGACTGAAGACAGGGATGTAATCTGCTCAAAAAATCAGGTTTGAGAACAGTGTTGTGTTGTCATGTTGTATATGACCATTCTCAGTGGCTGCAGACAGATGTGGCCAGACAGTGACATAGTGTCTGTGAGTGTATATCCTCAGATGTCTGATGTAAAAGTGAAGTGGCAGACAGACAGGTAGAGAGTATCTCCTTTATTGGTTGTCCTCAGGCGTCCACTGAATCCTTGTTGGATCACGCTGACCATGGCAGAGGTCCACACATGCTGCTGTAAAGAGGCTTGTGTCAAAATAGAGCCAAAAGCATTCGACAGATGACACTGCAAACCAGACCAGGATCGAATGGCAGCTGAAAATAATCCTAGATGTCTTGTGAGGAAGCTTGCCATCTATAGACTGAATCTACAGACTGAAAGGCAGAGTGAATTGATTTTCCTGTGATTGTATAAAGTTTGTGGTTGTTCTTGTACTGTCACCTACTGCATTTGGCACAAAAATAGACCATGATAAACCTCTAAAAATATTCGCAAATACTATATGGTCCAGTTCTTTCGCAAAGTATTTAAAGTATTTTTTTCTTGTACCTCGAAAACACACAAACAACAACAAAAAAACTAAAAATTAAATAGATAAAATACAAAATACTACTACACATTACTACACAAACTACAACAACAACAACAACAACAACTACTACTACTACTACTACTACTACTACTTTTGTTGTAAGGAACACAAACACACACACACACACAAATAAAGAAAACCTTTGGCCACAGCCTTTATGTAAAGAGTTAATGGACCAAGAGATATTTGACTGAGATGTGTTTCCGGGCAATAACAGCAAAACCTATTTTGTCCTTTTGATATCAATTTGTTGACACAAGATAGACAGTCATGTAATCCTGCCAAATTACTGGGACTATGTTGTTTGTTGACAACTATGCTTGGCATACTAGCATGGTAACATATATAGCATACAGAAAGAAATAAGCTGTGGGCCAAGAATTGAGCCCTGAGGTACGCATCATAAAGTGAAACAGGTGAGATAAGAGTCAGTCTGGGGCAGTTGATAATAAGATTAATTGTAGTTGGTGGTGTCAATGCTTTCAGTACAAGGTACTGTAAGGGCTCCGGGACAGTGACCTGTAGTGATAGCTGAGAATGTGGGTGTACATCTATAATCTTGTTTATTGAGGAAAATGACTACAGGAGGGAGGAAAATATGTCACATATTTTGTACCACATAGCGCAAAATGACCATACTGTATCTGCAGCTGGTTGATAGGGTTGTTGGTCACTATGAATTACTTCACTGGGCGCTGAGATAGATGTCTCTAAAATATATTTCAGCAACAGAAAAAAAAAAATTATTACTCCTAACAACACTTCTTCACCACCATCATCATTTCCCAACCTGATCCATTGTTTAGGAAATTGCCAAACTGGCCCAAGACTGACACCTATAATGCAGCTTTCATCAAACTACATAAACACCAACATGAATATTTGTTCTTTCTTCCAGGTGAAATTGAACAGTTAGTCCTTAATTAAAAAGTGAACTTTGATAGAGAGTTGGGTTGTACAGTTACCTAGACATGATCTGAGTCCACATGGTGGTGAAATATCCTCATTAGTTGCTCTGTGCTCCTCTGGGGTGCTAATCCAGAGTATTGTATTTGTATCTCACCATTCACTTCCATAGCACAGCAAGGTCCCAAAATAACACTTTAGTGCATAAAATGAATTCGAACAAATCGGATGATACCATTATAAAAGTAACAAGTCCCAGTACCCATTTTTTGAGAAAATTAAATGGCTCTTTTCTTGTTATTTTCCTATTTGAATTGGAAATAGATCTGGCAGGTGGCATCTGTAGGTAACTTCCACATAGTAACCTTGTGCCAAGAAGAAACTACCTGATTGTACTTTCATGAATGATTGTAATTACATGAAAGCAAAATGGGTACCGGGACTTGTTTCTATACTGGCATAATCCTCATTGTTCACATTTATTCATGTGGTAAAAGTGTTATTTTGAGACCTTCTGTCATGCTATGGAAGTGAATGAAGAGATACAAATACAATATTCTGGATTAGCAGCCCAGGGGAGCACAGACCAACTAATGAGGATATTTCACCACAATGTGGACCCAGATCACATCCAGGTAACTGTACAACCAAACATGCTACTAAAGTTCAGTTTTGCTTTAGCAAATCGGTCACTCATGCAGTTTTTGCTGGCTGGTGCAGCAGATGTTTTTTTTTTTTTTGACAATCAACACCAATAATGAAAATCTGAGTTTTCATTTATTTTATAACACTTTATACAGAATGGAGTGATATGAGTTTTTACAGTATTATACACGATTCAAGTAGTACATGAATATGATTTCATATTTGCACAATTTAAGGGAAATATAAAAACATTTACCATTTGTCATGGCATCCCAACTGGCCATGGAATAACTGTATAGCTACAGATGTTTCTACACTGACTCATTCATACACACATTTTTGACATTCAGATGATCCATCAAACGTATAGAAAGGGTAAAACTGAAGTTGGAGTCTGTGAATATAAGATGTATTTAAGCTTGTAAACTAAGTGTTGACTACTAAGACTAACATGTACAGCCTAGATAGAAAGATAAGATTTTTCATGGAGGTTTTGCATGACAGTTTACAAATCTTTTATACACAAACATCACTTACATTAAATCTGACATTTCTGACAATGCAAAAAAGACATTGGGAAGGGGAAAGATCAATTTATAGAAAATAAAATATTTTAAAAATTATTTGGAAAAAAAACAGGATGAAAACTGATTGATTTTTTTTATATTACATGGTCCTAACCTGTGAAAAAGTCAGTGTAGGTCATTTTAGATTGGGTTTACATTGTGAAAGAAAGTCACATTTTAAAGACTTTGGGGTTGAAGAACTGATTTTTCCAGACAGGAAAAATCAGGTGGACTTTTGCCTGTCTGAACAGATGTGAAAATGGGATCTGTTAAACAGCACCCTGCGTTGGTGCAACTGGAAAACCTGCCAGTTCAGATCAAAACCAGTGAAACAATAATAGCTTTATTTGGAGAAAAAATTAATTGATAAAATAAAAACAAGGAGAGAGGAAAGAATTTGATATTTGTTATAAATAATCACTGAAAATAACATAAATGAAAAACTATTCCTGAGTAAAGCTAATCATCCTCTTCAGTGTTTGGTTCCATTGCAGGAAACTGCATATAAGACTCCTTAAAATAGGCAGCATTCTAGGTTTAACCATTTATTTACTAAGAGTTGCATTCCAAAAATTTGATTTTAATATGTTTGATCCCTAAAACTGCGAAGAAGTAAAAAGGAGAGAAGGGTGTTAATTAGAGGTTTCTACAGTACTTTTATTGTGCATTTCTCCAAGACTGATGGAGTATGTTGAACATTGTTGTGAACGCAGAGTATGGCCCACATCCAATACTACTTGCTTCATTTTACATAGAAAGCAGGCAACATAAGGATAATGAATGATCAATTCATAAAATAACTATTTAGCAACATTTCATTAAAATTAGGTGCTTGACAGACACTCAAACAAACTATGGATGAGAACGTCATGTACTGTTGCAGTGTGATGATCTGATCATTGGTGAATGGTTGTCTATCTATTTGCAGAGGGATGCTTAAAAATGTATTACAGCTCAGCCCTTATGAGCATTTATAACCAGTGTTATATGGAGACTGTGCAAACAAAAAGTTGGCCAGCAAGGCCCTGTTTTCACTAAGGTTGTGCAACAGTTGTTAAACTAATCTTTCAGGAAAGGTGCAATCAGGTAGTTCAGAATGCAACAGGTGTAGGATGCACCAGTGCCACTTTTCGATGCAGATACTAATACAGAGTACCAACAGTGTAGGCTTGGGCTAATAGTTTGGGATTGGACAAAAGAATTGATATAAAATCCTTTTTCCCTTCATTTGAGAAATACAGACTTCTGTGTGCCAAAACAGCAGGAAATCAATCATAATTTGATTTTATTCCTGACATGTTACTCAGGGATTTTGGTATCAGACATTAGTCATAAGTAAAATCTCTGATCCGGATACTAATTTTAGCCTGGCATGGTATCGGTGCTTCCCTGATCAGATGTCATTAAAATTCCTTGTCAGTGCAACAGTGGTACAACCCTGGTGTAAACATGGCCTCAAAGATGTAAATTATCGACAGGATGCATACTGGAATGATCGACAGATCGACAGTCCTTGAGCGGGTCACTTTGTGTTTTGTTCATGGTTGTACGGCTAGCTAAATTTCACAACTGCATGTAAGTTCCACAGAGATTTAGAGCACCATGGTATAATAAATGACAAGAAAAATGGGTTAAACTAGAGTACCATTTAAATCTCACCTTGTGCATGTTTTGTTTTTAGAATAAACCATAGTCCTACGCACTGAGTACTGTAAAGTGGTAAAGTGAACATACAGTAACAAAGAGTACCTTTGGGAACACATAATCAGGCCTGTTTGACTGGATGTGAAATGAAAGGCCTGCAGTGATGCAGAGGGACAGGCGGGGGTCAGGGGGCAAGCATTAGAAACATACATATTACAGTTACTGGGTAAAAAGTCCAAGACAAAAAAAAAAAAAATACTATCATTTGCTTTCATACATATGTTATACATTAATTGTTTTACATCAAAACATTACGAAAGAAAGCCAGTCACTTCTGTTTATATTTAACAACCCCTTTCAAAATTCAAAAAACAGGAGATTACTGATTTTTAGAAAGTCCACCATCACCACAAGTGATAGTGGACTTTCTGAAGCCCTCACATGCTCATCACTTTCTGGTTGTATTGTACACTAGTACTGAACCAGTGTGTTACTGTTTTCCTTATAATGTGACACTGGTCTTTTCATTACTGTGGGTGTTTACATGCACATTAGTAGTCCAATTTTATTCCAGATACTCAAGTAATCCAAATATAAGTTAGTGCATGTAAATGCACTAACAAAGGTCACATTCATAAGATCATAATATGAAGCCCAAATATGACAGCTGGAATATACACAGGGGCATGTTAACACCTTAGCCCATTTACTGTTTTGCCATCTGTGTAAATTAAAATTCCCTGATAGCATTCAGTGTATACTATTATTCATGTATATACAAATATTCATGAATGGGACATCATAATGATGTAAGTGCTCGAGCCAAATATGGCCTCAAATGCAATAAATGCTGGCATCTGAAAAATGTGTGTGAAAACACACTCAGCGTCTCAACCAAATCATCAACACAGAATAGTGACAAGCTCAGATATGTAACACAGACTGTGCACTGCAAAGTCATACATATGGTGAGACAACAGTAAGAGATGGACAGTTTCAATTTTGAATTTGAGTCTAAAAGTCCATTAAAATCCTTGGCTCTCCACAACACACAAGATCTTTCCAGAGCTCCAGTGTGGGGAAGCCTCTTCAAGTACAGTTTATGTCCCTAACTTGGCTGCTAGTATGAGTAATGAAAATATTTCTTAGTAATACTGCCATATAGTCCTTAAGTCGAAAAAAGAACAAAAAAAAAGAAAAAGAAAAAACAAACATATCCTTGGTGATCTTTGGTTGAAATCTCCATCTGACATCACGACTTGTCCGTTGCTTGTTTCATAAAGAGTCTTAAGATGGACGGGTCTGACTGCCACTGAAGGCTGTGATGTCCCTGTTTGAATCTGGAGGTGTGACTTAAGCCAGTATTGTTGCCTAACTGGCATTCACAGCCAGTGTGTATGTGTATGTGTGCGTGTCTGTATACATGTGTATGTGTTTTTGTTGCTGCAGGTGGCTTAATGGTGGTGATTGTGGCATAAAAGTATGTGTGCATTTGTATTTATATGTGTGTGTGTGTGTGTGTGTGTGTTTGTGAGGGATCTCAGATTGTGTGCAAGTATAGCTTCATGCCGTAGTGCCTTGATGTGCAGGAGGTCAAACAATATTGTGTGTGTTTGTGTCTGTCTATGTAGTGTGCGCATGATATCTTTATGGGTGTGGTCTTCTAGCATAGATGTGTGTGTGTGTGTGTGTGTGTGTGTGTGTGTGTGTGTGTGTGTGTGCTTGTGTGCATGTGAGAGAGACGATAAGAGGCCCTTGTCTTGCAGTGCGTTTCTCTGTGTCTGCACGAGCATGTTTATATGCTCCTATATTAAATCATGCCTGTTTGTGATACCAGCACGAGTCTCTCTCTCTCTCTCAGATGGAGACGGGGCAGATGATGACCTTGTCCTCCAGCATGACGCTGATGATGAGGAAGATGAAGTAGAGCAAGAACATGAGAGCCCCCAGCAGCTTGCTCATTCTCCACTTGCACACCGCGATGGAGATGATGACGAAGAGGAGCATGAGGAAGAGGAGCACGATGGCGCAAAACAGGCCGTTGCTGCTCACCTCTACTGGCTTGAAGTCGTTGATTATGTTATAGACGAGCCACGGGAACGGCAGACTGGAGGGAGATGAAGAGAGGAAGGAAGGATGGAGGGAGGGAAGTGGGAGAGAAATAGACAAGGATTACCTCTCTTTTAGGATGGATATACAAAGAACTAAGAATTAGCTCAGTTTGGTAAGTTTATCTGCCACTGCAAAGAGTGCTAGAACAGAATACCAATGAATTAAAGAAATACTCCAACATTTTGGGCAAAATACCCTTTTTCTGACTTACCCAGACTGAGAAGATGTTTGATACCATTTTCACCTCTGTACATCCACTGATTCGGTTCCTATGGGTAGATTTCATGTTAGCTTAGCATAAAGACTTGAAGTCTACAGGAGTCATTAGCCTAGCTCCGTCAAAGTGAAAACTCCGACTCTCAAGCTGTCTTATTTACACAATGTATCATGTGTATTTGAAATACACGTCTTGGAATTTTTTTGATAAAATGAGAGTCATTTTAGGAGAAGTTAGATGGTAGGAACTACAACTGCTGAACACATGTATCCTTCCATCTGTGTTCAGTGGTTATAGTCTTTATGCTAAGCTAACAAAAAATACAACCTATGAGAACCGAACCAATGGACGTACAGAGGTGAAAATGGTATTGAACATCTTGTCTCACTCTGGGTAAGTCGGCGGAAAAGTCTGTCAGCTCGCCGCGCCGTATCCATCATGCACTGCAAAGCCGGATCACCTGCTCTCCATAGAAAATGAATAGGATCCGTTGACTCCACGTATGTCAACGGATAAGTTGACGTATGTACATCTCCAGTATAAGTACTGTTTGTCATCATTTTAACAGTTTAAACTGGTAATCTTAAACTTCCCCATTTTTTGGTTTGTCTCCATCTTTGGTGAGGAGGCACCACACCTTAAAAATGGGTGAAAGCTGGTATTAAAGCTATGTTGTATCCTCACTGGTCTCCTGTATAGTATTTGTGGTTTAGAGGCTCCATGTTAGACTGGGAATTTAAACTTTATATGTCTCTTCATGGATGACTAGTGGACATGTCCTTCCCTTTGATCCTGTGTCCAATGCACATAATGTGAGATCTATCATGGTATTGTCAGTTGGTCAAAGTAGGATACTGGTAGCCATAGTGGCTACTGCTCATGCTAACTCTACCCAGTTCTACCCAGCACTAGCTTTACGTAGGAGAAATTTCCCACTCTGCTGCAGCTTCTTGCTCACCTTCAGGACAGTCCAACAGAACTAATGTGCTTTAATATGCTTTCTAGCAGGTTTTATTTAGCTTGGCTAAATTACAGTACCTACAACTTTCTCAACTGCTCTCAGTGCTGCTCTGTGGAAGATTACGAATGTTTTGGATGTGCTGTGGTTGTAAAAAGTAGTTCCAAACACAGTAGTCATCAGTTGCCGTTCAAAACTTGTTCTGAATAAATAGAAAACGCTGTGAGTTTTCAGCTTTTAAAAGGACATTTGTAATGGTTTTTGTGAGTGCCCTGTTGAAAAGTTTCTTAACTAAAGTTAGAGGTTGTGCTGTGTACAATTATAACTGAGAGGTTCTGGAGGCTGAAAAAATTTCAGAAGTTGACAACAGCTGAACTTTTTCAGAAAAAGCAGAATGATTGAGTTGAATGACATGTCTGCTATAAGATACTACAACACTTTTCACAAAGAGGCAGCGTGGTGTCAGACTGCTTAACAGAAGTGTTTCATAATTAAGTATCGCTAGAAATGTCATTTAATATTAACTGATAATTTCAGCCTTCAGTGTCTACATCTAAAGCCAAAAATAAACCTAGCAACCTCTTCCTGTCTTACTGAAAATGTAAACAATGCAGCTAACCAGTAAAACCAGCTGAGCCACTTAGGCGGGCTATGTCAAGTGACCCACCGGCACAAAAATACTCCTGCCAGTCCTTTTCAGGGTGTATTCACACTCTTGAACTGTATGTTTCTTTGCAGTTTGCTGGACTCACCCCACAGTGATATCAAAGATGTTGGAGCCCACAGAGCTGGACACGGCCATGTCGCCAAGGCCTTTCCGCGCTACAATCACACTGGTGATTAAGTCAGGAATCGAAGTGCCTGCTGCTAAAATGGTCAGACCCATGATCTCCTCTGTGATCCAGAAAGTTTCTCCAACCTGAGAGGAAGAGCAAAGAACAAGTCAACTAAGTACTGCACTAGCCATTCTTGTTTGAAGGAAATTTGAACCTGGGAATAGTTCAAAAAGATGATGAACGGGGCTTTAGGATCAAACTGAACACCAGATATATGAGGAACTTGTGAACTTGTGTGAGGGAGGCGCCGATGGTGATGATGCAGGGAATAATTAACTGGTGAACAATATGACTGAGGTTGTTGAGCGGAGCGAGACTCGTGTGAGGCAGATTAGAATTACAGGTTGATCTGGCTGTGGATCTAGGCAGATTAGTTGGGATTAGCTGCAATGGTCACACATTCAGCACCCTGGTTCCTGCACTCTGATGAGAAAGACCTCAGGAGGAGAGAAAGTGAAAGGCAAGACTAAAAGAAGTGAGAACTGAATTTAACAGGGACGCTTCGAGAGAGCAGGTGTGTGTACGCTTAAGTGACACAGAAAGCCAGAACAAAGGATATAAATAGTGTTTGTACGAACAGACTGGGAGTTGTAATGAATTGTATTAAAAACTACAATAATTGAAATCTAGGGAAACGAAAAATTTACACTGAGCTGTGCACATGATTTAGTAGTGAGTCAGTCAACTATTAAATTAAGTTCCTATTCCATGTTTTTGTCAGTTGTGCCTGAATGGTCCTCATCTAAATGGTCATTCACTGACTTCAATATTTCTTCAAGTCGTGTGTGTGTGTGTGTGTGTGTGTGTGTGTGTGTGTGTATGTGTGTGTGCGTGTGTGTGCGTCCATGTGAAGTAGCCTACCTGGTGAGCCCACCACACCATCAGATAGGAGAAGAAAGCAATCCAACAAATGGAGCCGAGAAAGGTGACGGGGAAGAACCTTACTGAGGTCTGTGAAAAGAAACAATACAAACTCAATCAATCAATCAATCAACTCAGTCTGGCCGCAGCTCAATGTACCAGTTACATCAATGTACCTTAAAGAGTTACAGGTGTGTGTCTTTTGTATGACTTGATGACATTGTACTGTGTTGCATTTTATTTATAGTAATATGCTAATTTGCTGTCTGTACATGCTTTTGTGTATGCTTGTACATGTGTTTTAGCATCTGAATATTTATTTGTATTCGAGCATGTGCATGTTTTTGTGTGTGTGTATGTGTGTGTGTGTGTGTGTCACCTCTCTCCTGACGTCGGGCAGTGTGATCCACAGAGGGAGGACGATGGGCAGGACGACGAGGTAAGTGAGCCGTTTCCTGGTGGTGTCGGGCCACGCCAGGCTCAGAGGCTGGTCTTCATCCTCCTCCTCCTCACCAGCCTGAAGAAAAGACGAGGAGAAAAGAAAAGAAAAGAAAAGAAAAAAGCTGCCATAGAATAACTGTGGAGCAATTCAATGATAACTTTGTATGTATGACAACTTACACGCATATCAATATTTATACAATTTCCACTTATTTTGGAGACAAATCTCTCGCTGATCTGATGCACTTGGCAAACCCCTGTGACCTGTGAGAGATCAAAAGCCGTACCTCGACTTCTCCTATGCTGCCGTTCATAGGCGGCGTGACTTCCACTGCAACGTTGGTACTGTTAGGAATCTTTTTATCAGCTGGGAAAAAGGAAGTAGAGAAGAAGAGAGCAGTTTGAGGCACTCTTTCCCACAAAGTCAGGTATTGTGGAGTAAGAAAAGTAGCCTTCAAGTCTAACGACGTCATGACAAGAGCTGAAATTCAGTACAGATCACATTTGGAGGAGGCGTCATATTCATGATTCTTGCTGAGAGAGAATGCTACTAGTGAAATTTCCAAATAATTCCTCACAGTGGCATAGCGCAATAGTGCCGCTCACTGTTGAATACTCACCCACACCATTGGCACTGTCTTCTTTACACTTCTGCTTGGCCATTTTGTGAAGGATGGATGCCTTTTCTTTGAACCTTCCTGAAACCCAGTCAGCAAAGCATCAAGTCAGCCTGTCTGTGTGTGTGCGTGTGTGTGTGTGGCTGCTGGTGCAGGTGTAGACCCATACCTTCTCCGCTGAGGGGGTCCAGCGTGTGTATCATTAGCTGGAAGATGCTGTTTCTCATCAGGGAGTTGTGTAGAGAGGCACAGCTGCCTTCCCTCTGCAGCCTGGGTTTGGCCTGTAAGCGCACGGACACACACACACACACACACACACACACACACACATAGATACATGCACACAAAGTTTAGTAACCAGGGCAAACCTACCTGAACTCAGTTTACCCCCTTTTCACTTTGCCGAAATATTTATCCACCTTTGTAGGCTGATATAAATCTTTACAACATGATTTCATAGTAAACACTGTTGTAAATAGTTAAAGTAAATATAGACTATTAGTACACTACAGTAAACAGTTAACAGATAAATAACAGGTATACTATATGCAGTGAAATCATTCATTCATTCATTCCAATACAGTAAATAAACCCCTGAACTGCTATCAAATACAGAAAGCAAGGAGAAACCTGCCGAAAAAATCAGTTGTTTTGATACAAAATAATGATCGTAATCTTCCATGTATCGGTCTCTGTAGTGGATTCATACAGGCAAAACCTTGTATCTATAAAAGATGTTATACTGAGGGATAAGGGGGTATTTTAGGCCTGCTGCGATCTAGTTTTTAACTTTCTGGAAGCTAGAACTCAGCTTAGTGGTAATATGACTTTAATATGAACTAATGGAGCCTCACTGTGTTGCTATAGCTCTGTCTAGACACATGGATATGCTCTGAGCGCAGTATACATTCACACGCTCTGTGGACACAACATGCACAAAACACACATATGACAATTGACTGCAGGTTCACATATATATATTCTCTGTCTCAAACACACACGCACACACACACAAACATACAACTCACCGTCAGCTTGTTCTCATCTTCTCCACTTGGCTTGAGGGAAAAACACAGAGAGACAGAAAGCATTTGTATATAGAAGTCCTTCTTGCAGAACTAAGAGGATACATTTATTTTATGAGGTCAAACAATAGAGAAAATATATTTCTATGTAAAAACACTGACTGAGTGTATATTTAGGTGCAGCGCTGCTTTATGTGAACTGCATTTGTCCTCAAAAATCTGTCTCTAAGAGCTAGAACTGTATTTCATTGTCTTGTACTTTGTGCAATGACAATAAAGTTGAATCTAATCTAATCTAATCTACTCTATAACATGAGGTTTTCCTGTGTTTGAACAAATGAAAGCATCTCTCAGCCAGGAGTGTTCCAGGTTTGCTACAGTCCAAAAACACTACACCGCCACATGTTGAGTCACATAAAAGTCAGCTAAAATGGTAAAATTAATAACATGGAATAAAGGAGAATTCATATCCATAACGTAACACTGCTTCTCTTTGGTCTCAGTTCACTTTCAATTCAGTTATTGGAATGAATTTAGAGGAAATGTGTCTTGTGAGGAAAGGAAATCAACAGCTTTATGTCTGTTTGAATGAATCAATTACTTGTTCGATCAATCACAATGGAGCATATGTTGATTTTTCTTCCCAAAAGGCTATTGCTCTATTAATACAAAGACATCTGATGAAAATGTATTGAATTGTGTAGCTGACATCCTGGCTCGTCACCCAGGCCCTGATCCAAAACCCTGGAATCAATTTGAAAATGTACAACAGTCAATTTCTCAGTTTCATGAGAAGTGCTCAAGAAAGACAGGATATGAAGCGGTAAACCAATGAAATGGGCCTTAATCGATCAGTCCTACAAACTCAATTCAAGCATATGAGTCCAAAAGAAACACTACACATTTTGAATGCTGACAGGACTCTGGACTGGAATAAAAGATGCAACAAGTTGAGGCCAGGAGTTCAACGGCATGTTCAAGCCAGGAGGAGCAGTGAAGGAGGGGGTACAGTCAGACATGGGGTACAAAAGCAACTCAGAGGCAACCTAACTCATGCTTTGATGTGGTGTATCTTAACCCTGGAAATGTTAAACGTTTTCATGGTCCCACAAGTTGACTTTCATTAAGCCACAGACCCTCATTTGAAGTGATTTTGCCCTAGATGCCCTGATATGAAAAGATATTTTGGTTTGTGTTAAGTATTGAATTGTTTGGATGTCATACTTGAACACTGACAAATTGATTCAAAGGGGTGAGGTTAAAACGTAATTTTAAAATAATCCCTCACACATTTCTTTTGTATCTTAACAATTTCTAAATTAGAAAAAAATTAACAATGGTTCCTGATTTTGCTGAGGGTCCCAAGGAAGCCTTCAGTGATGCTCCAATTTGATTCATGCTGTTCTCCTTCAATATCCCAATGTGGCTGACATCAGCGTCCCCTCCTTCTTTACTCCTCCCAGGTCCCAGTGGGATGGAGGGACTTTGCCAGAGAGGCTTTGGGACCCGTTCCAAAATGAAAACTAGGAGAGGAGGCGTGCTCTAATCTAACCCCTAATCTAACCCCCAGCACA
>OMKZ01046989.1:4038-14253 GCA_900302535.1 Neoniphon sammara | reverse complement strand
AATATAAAACAGTGTCTATTTCCTTCACTTCAACATAAAACACTGCAACTCACCAATTTCACTGCATCAGTGAAAGGCCTGGGCTTGTTTTCCTGCAACAAGACCGTCCCAACGAGGGGTGATGGGACACAGTGACACCTGAAGGGTGTTTCTTATGTCCAGTCTACTCCACAATTTAGTCTTGGTGGCAGTCATTGCTGAAAATCCTGCTTCGCAGAGACAGGATGTTGGAAATGGAATTATTGTTTCAGTGCTTTTGTGGCTGTATCAGGATATTCAGCCTTGATTTTGATCCAGAAGGCTGGCAGAGATGTTATTTCAAACAGCCCAGCGTCATTTGTGAGCTGAAGGAGTCGGCTTGGAACATGTATGTCATATTTTAGGTACGACTCGGCATATTTCCTGTTGAAGGAGGCGTCTCTGCATTATCAACATCGTTTGGCCTTTTACCATTTCCCAAGAAACTCTCAAGGGACGCTTGTTTTTTACTCATGCTCGCTAACTGCCTAGTTGCCACGATAGAAGCACAGCAAACGCAGATCCAGTAGCTAAGTGAGTGATGACCGACTGATGACCTCACTGTGTTGTATTACTGAAGTTCAAAATCAGCATCCTGTTGTGTGTGTGAGTAGTTGTGAGGAAAGGTGCGAGACAGACAGACCGTGCCAAGTTCAATATAATTACAGCATAAATAGCCTAAACCGTTATAAAATTATTTATTTAATTATTTTTGTGTACTCATATTGTTTTCTTGCAGTCCGGTAGCAAATGTCCCGCGGCCCGGTACCGGTCTGCGGCCCAGTGGTTGGGGACCACTGACATACACACACACACACACACACACACACACACACACAGAGAGAGAGCCGTGTTCCTTTTTATTAATGCGTTCACACGAAGCTCTCTGCATGCGTGCAAAAAGATGTGATATGCATCGCAAGGCACATCTGACAGGAACACACAAGGAGCTTCTCTTCCATCTTTCAGTACAATTTAAAACAGCTCTAAAGCGCTCTGTGGCGCTCGGAAACAGCTTCCTGTGAATACAGCCATGTTCTCTCACTAGACACTGATGAGGGAATGTTGGAAAAGGGAGATTAATTTGGATTTGGTGGAAGTTCGTGGAAAATTTTAACTCAAACAGCTTTTCCATCCCTCACACCTGAGACTCACTGCATCCTCCTTTTTCTCTCTCGTAGGCAACCCCCAGACTTCTGAGGCATGGGCAATGAATGATGGGTAAATTTTCCAGACTTCACTCTTTCCCCCATTAGAGGCTGTAATCTTCCTCAAAAAGTCTAAAAAACGTGTGTGCTCCACTTTGCAGGGAACTATGGAGCGACACACTTTGTACCCACTCTCCCTCAACCGGCCTCACACACTTCTGCTTTGGATAATGAGTTCTCATCTGTTGTTTGTCTTTATAGAGAAGTAATAATAATTTAGTACTGCACTACTGGAACCTACTCAGACTATTAATACACCTGTACATCAGTTATTTTTGCTGACTAATGCCATACGTTCCCTGAGTGTGTATCCATGGTTGGTGGGGCCAGTGTGGAGATGCAAACAGGACTTTGGTCTGCATCACCCTGGGCCTTAGCCACTGGTGCAAAATGCAGACAACAAAGTTTGAGGCCACTGCTTTGCTAGGACATCCACCCCAACGTCCCAGCACGGAAAACCACGGGGGACAATGAGATGTTTCCTGAGAGGAGAAGAAGTCCACTTCTGCCTCTCTGACGTGAGACCAAATGGCCCTCACAATATTGGAGTGAAGCCGCCATTCCCCTGGCCTGGCTCCTACCCTGGATCAGAGATCAGCTGGAACATCGGCTTCCCTGGCAGGTACACATTCCTTTTTGACACCACCTGAGCACATCAGTGGTTGGTCACTGTAGAACTGTCCGACTATATTGTAACATGGTTCTCCTGGACCCTTGGAAGAAAGTGAACTAAGGCATGAAACACTGCCTGCATCTCAAGCAGGAGGGTACCCGAAAGCTATTCCAAGACCTCTCCAGGAATGAATTGGACTGCCAGTGCTGCGAGGCACACCTGGTCAGATGCCTGCCACACCTGATGCCCTGCCTGAACCCTGCTTGACCCTAAGCAGCTGGTTATCAGTTGCTCAGCAGCAACTGTTGGGGTGAGCTGCACCGCGACCAGTCCTAGCCGTCGCCACTGCTAGCGTGGCAAAAGTGGGATAACTTGGCTGCAATGAGAGGCCAGGAGGACTGTAGCTCTGACATAAAAACTGCAGTACTGGCAACCCTGAACGCCTGCAGCACTGAGGGCCTCTGTCAAACACTGAATGCAGACAGTGGCCTGTCCTCTAAGCAACACACCTTCCATGTGAGGCTGACCCATATGGCGGCGTGTTGATTAAATGAAGTTACATCATCTACATTTGGCCAGGTATCCACGGGAAGAATAAAAATACGCCGAACAACTGTTCTCAACAAAGTTACGGACTGTGCACTCAGATGACATGTTGGACTGTCACTGTGCTCATTTGTTTTCAAATGTAAACCTGTGCTGGACGGACATCAGACTGTGTTGCTTCTCACCCTTTTTTCTCCATATTTTACTTTAGCAAGTTGTTTGCTGATTTTGAACAACGTTCAAAGATGAACTTTACTGTAAGTTTTCGGACAAGCAACCAATCACAAGAGGAAGGGGAAAGCACAAGAACTGATAAACAAACCTTTAAAAATGTTGAGTCGGGGGGATAAGTCTCACTCATGTCAGTGCTGTTTGGAGTTGGAGCTGACATGGCCGACCTGCTCCACAGAGACAGCGCTGTCGCCAAGGCAACTGCAGCAGCCATCAGCATCACTGTGAAAAAAACAAAACAAAATGGAAATACCATCGGCCTACATGATCGAGACTCGCAACAAGCAGCTGTGTCCACATCATGGAGGAATTTTGGAGAAATGTTTGTCAGGTGTAAAAGTGTCAGCAGCAGCTAGAAAGGAACCAGCTGAAAAACTGATTTGTTTCCAAAGGTCGAAATATTGTTTAAGATTTAGGACTTTCTCGTGTGGACGTCCTCAGAATTGTTTTTAACGAAACTTAATGTCCGGACTACGCAGCCATGGAAACATTTTGGTGATTTTGTGTGCACAATGTACTAAGTGGTGCTCACACAATCATAACATGCTTAGAATTTACTTTTTTGTGCTCTCAAACTGCAAACTCAAGCTCTCAAATTAATGAAATTGTGCCCATAATTTACATAATTTGTGCTCTCATCTAAAGAAAATGAGCCCACAATGCCAGAGACTGGACACCTGTGTGTGCCCTACGTCCAGGTCGCCCAAAAACCAAGTCAATATCGTCTTCATTTGAGTTCAGACGTAACTAATATAATGAACTTGGACTTGGGAGGAATGCGTTTCCATGGTATCAACATTTATATGCCAGGGCAAAATGTTTAAAGCAACCAAATTCAGTTCAGTTCAATTCATGCTTTGTTTCAGACTTAGTATTTTTTTATTTATTGTTCTATTAATTGCTTTATTTGCTGCTGCGTTTAAATTTTTTATTCAATGTACATTGTTTTGCAAGATTGTGCACAAGAACCGAAATAAAAACAAATCAATAAATCAATCAATCAGTGTTTTTTGCAGGATTTTCTGATGTGAGACACAAACAGTTGATGTTTGTCAGGTATTCAAATGGCTTGATTGTGCCTTGGATGCCTACTGAAGGGTTTATTGTTTGTGCTGGAAATCAATAAATAAAATAAATAAATAAAAACATTACTTGTGAATATTTTCAATGTAAGAATTAAACCTACCTTGGTGATTTTCCTCCTAATGCAGGTGATCAGCAGTGAAGCTGTTCCTGGAACATGTAGCTTGGCCTAGATCCGCTTTATATATGGGAACACACACACACACACACACACACACACACATACAGAAGGTCATCACTAACATGATATTCATGTGAATTTGGACCATGGGACAGTTTCCACACCCAGTTAATGCCTTCCTGGATTACATTTGCTTCTTTTTTAATCTTTTGTCTTCACAAAATGTGAGGATCATTTTCAGAGGGACTTTATTGTTCCGCAGGTCGATGCTGTCGGGATGTGAAGTTTTATATGAGCTGATAAGATCCTCCTAGATAATTTACCTGTGGGGATTCTGCGCTGTGAGAGTCGGGCTGCAAACAAAAACCACCAGTTTTGTTTAGTTTAGTTTTGTTGGGTGGAGGATTGTGTTGCATCTATTCAGGCTTCTCTCTGTTTCCTCTCTCTGCCTCCACCTCCCTGTCTGCAGCGTCTGCACAGCAGCATGACCTCACTCACTCTTTATACAGTCATTCAGACGCTGTTCAGCTGTAATTTAATGACTCATGTTGATTGTTATTCAGTCATTTTGCAGTCAGCCATCAGTTGTCAGGGTGAAATCATTTTGTTACCATGACTGAGTTTAAGCAAGGCATTTTGAAAAGTCAGGTGAGTATATACTGTATAGATATCTATTTAAAAAAAATTCACCATGTAATTTCCCCCTTAAATAAACTCTTCACTTTCACATTGGTACTTTTTGGTGGGAGGAGCTTCAGCGTTGTGGTTAAGTGGGTGAAGACTTGTCAGCGTGTGATAGTTTCAAATAAAAAATAACATGAGAAAAGCTTCCATGAACAAGTGCGGCCGCTCTGCTGCCTGCTGGTGCGGTGCAGGAAGGTGAGTCGTGGGCGTGGCCAAACAAACGTCTCTGCAGAGCACAAGTGGGCGTTCCTACACCCTGACGTGTGATTGGTTAAGGTTAGTGTTTGGGTTAGGGTGACGTTTATTCCAGCCAACCATGTACAAGTGAAGGAACACCCACAGTGCTCTGCAGAGACCCTGAGTCGCCCGTAGACCTGCTCTCATTTTCAAAATAAAAGCTGGACATGAGTGGCACGTCTTTATAATAAAAGCCCCGGGCTGTGCTCCCTGGCTTGGTTGGCATAATGTTTACCACAAAAAAACTAAAAACAACAAAAGAAACAAACAAAAAACATGTAGAGGCAAAACAGCTCCCAAAATGGCCCTTTAAGTACAGAAACCAACACCTGCAAAGAGGATTCAGACAAGAGAAATGACAACAGATAGATAGATAGATAGATAGATACTTTATTCATCTCCAAGAGAAATTCACAAGCAACAAGACCTGGTACCCATTTTTTGAAGACATAAAACATTTCTTTTCTTGGTACTTTCCTATTTGAATTGGAAAGTAGATCCGGCAAGAAATGTCTGCAGGAAACTTCCACATAGAAACCTTACGCCAGGAAGAATTGACCTATTACTTTCATAAATAATCATAATTACATGAAAAAATGGGTACCAGGTCTTGTTGTTTCTCTTGTCCTAATCCTGTTTGTTGGTGTTGGTTTCTGTACTAAAAGTGTTATTTTGGGAGCTGCTCTGCCTCTGTGGAACTGAATGGAGAAACAAATGCAGGATTCTGGATTACCAGGAGAACACGGAGCAACTAATTAACTACTAACTACTAACTACACACACTCTGACACACTACACACACTCTGACAAAGGTCTATTTTACTTTAAATTTTATTAAAAAACAAATGCAAACTTTGAGTTGACAGCAGTGTCCTTGATAAAATGCTATTTAACACAGTCAAGTTCAAGTTATTTGTCTCCATATTCACATAAAAGACAGAACGTGCTATTATAAATTTCTTTTCTGTTAGATTTATTTATTATTTAAACATGTTATTTATTTTATTTCTTTTTGAATGGGATTGTGTTGAAGTAGCAGGATACAGTTGATTATAATTTAAAACGTGTCCACATCTGCTGCTGGCTGGCACTGACGTGTCTTCATGTTTTGTCCAGCAGAGGTCGCTGTTTGTCCATGAGACTGAATGACGACAACATCTCTGCCAACTCACAGCCAACCAGACGGTCAGTAAACCAGTCAGTCAGTCAGTCAGTCAGTCAGTTACTTGGGCATGTAGCAGGCCAGACAGAAACACACACACACACAGTCAGTCAACACAGTGAGTCACTGGATGCTCAGTGAGGATAATATCTCTGCTGAGACAGAACATCTATTCTTGGTTATAATTACTGGTATATTTATTTATTTATTTATGTATTTATTTATGTATTTATACAGTTTAGATTTACAGGGTGAGAGGCGCATGAATAAACATTTCTGTGGGTCTAACTGGGCCAGCTTAGCCGTCCTCAGTGTTATCATAGTGTTTTTAGTAGGCTTAGTGCAATTTATCGGTTTACATACATATTGGGCTGATAATCTGCCTTTTTTTAACCAGTCGTCAGTGTGTTCGTGTCTTTATAATCTGATATGAAAGAAGTTTTTCACGAGCTTTACTTTTTTATTTTGCATTTTCAGTATTCTCTTTGTTCGTTTTATTTACTCAAACATTTGATTCAAAAGAGATTTATTCTAGGTTTAGTTTTATTTTTTTATGTAAATATTTTCAAATTTGAAGATACTGAATATCGGCACAAAAGCAGCTTCACTTTAAAAAAAATCCACCAGAATGAGTATCGGTCTTTAAAAAACATCTGTGGAACTGTGGTTAATATCAAGTTAATTATGTGTTATGTGTTAATTTCCTCTGATGCTGACAGAAGTGTAACTATGGATTTAAGAAAAACAAATAAACTGAACCACCTGAGGGGCGAACAACAAGCATAACACATGAAGAGAGAGAGGAGGAGGGAATAAGGGAGAAAGCAAGGGAGAGCAAGGAATGAAACAAGGACAGAGGGAAAAGGAGGAAAGAGAAGAGAGGATGGAGAGAGGAGGGAGGGAAAAGAGAGAAGGAGGAGGAGAGGCTGAGGGATGGAGAAAGAGGAGGAGGGAGGAGGAGGAGCAGAGGGAGGAGCAGCCAGTCAGTCTGTTAGCTCGCAGGGAGAATCAGCAGCAGGACAATGGACCGTCTATACAGCGGATCCTAACGGGCACCGGGCTGCTTCCAACAAACCGCCGGAAACCAGGTATGTCTGTCGCATGGAGGCGGCTAACAGGCTGTCGGGGGGCCGCGGCAGCTCTCAGGAGGTTTTCACATCAGCTAAAAATCTGCTGTTTGGTCCCTGAAAGCGGAGGAAAGGCTGCAGGAAGGAAGCGACGCAGCAGCGCAGCGCAGCAGACAGACATCCAGCAGGGCCTGCCGGCTCCCTCCGGGTCCTAAACCCGTGCCAGCGCTGACACTGGCGCTTATTTTCCACCTTTATCTGCTGCTCCGTGTCTGCGCTGCGCGGCACGACACGGACAGAGTGACGGCAAAGTCAAATCAACAAAAAACAATCGCAACGTCCGAGTCCGAAGGGTGTCGCGCGGGTAAGAGCCGTTTCCTCTCATCTGGACAGAGCGTCACGCCAAACTCCATTCAAAAAACGTGCAGTTTTATGTTTCCGTGCTTATCTGCGAAAATAAGCTCATGGTAGGACTTCAGTTAAGGCCTTCGACAAATCGTTCGGGTATTCCATGAAAATCAGCGGGCAAGTTATCATGAAGCATCGCGTCAGTTAAATTAATTGATGACCTTTTGTAATTGCTCTCTGCCGCTTTCCGCTGTGTATTTGGATGGAGGATTGCGGGGATAACAAGCGAACTGATAATAAAAGCTGACATATATCGGGACAAAGTGCTGCTCGATGTATTACATGCACGCCGAAAAGAAGAGTCGCTCGTACTGATTAAGAAATAGTCTTCAGTCTTGTTTCATGACCTATATGTTATCGCCAAAAAGCAAGGCCACGGTAAATCGTCATATTTTCTGATGGAGTTCTGGAGTGAGCGGCACGCAGCCGGTGTGCCAACAAAGCTTCTGTCTAGCCAGCAGCAGCAGCAGCACATGACAGCAGGCAGCAGGCTGCGTGTCGCTCCCAGTATGGAGCATAACGGGCCTGGGAGGCTCCTCCGTGCAGACGTGCAGGTATTGTTATGGATAGACGCAGTCATTGTAGTCGCTGTAATGTGCGCCTTGTCCTGAACATAGTGAATGTGTGCATGACGCACAGAGGCACGCAGTGATGCTGTACAGGCATGGAGACCTGACTCAGTACAACGATGTTATCACTTATGCAGCATAGCATAAACACACAAAACACACACACTCGTCCTTTCATCAACGGCCGGCGGTCCACAGAGCAAAACTCCTGCAGTATTCCTAATTTTGCGGTTTTTGTGATGCTGCATAATGACCTTACGGCAGCGCTTTGTGTCATTTTCATCCCTTATGGCATCGCTATAATATCCCTGTAATATTTCTGTTGAAGCATCTGTGGCTCCACAGTGGGTTTACTGTGACCTTATGGTTTCTGTAGCATTTTTTTTTAAATCTCCTGCTTCCATTATACTATTCCCCTAGGCAGTATATTTCATATTTCTATCCATCGATCTTATTTTCAGGTTTACTCTTTTTCATCCGGGAATCATAATTCGCCTCTATAGACAATGAGTGTTTTATTGCAGAGCGCAGAGCTCACAGTGGCTCCAGTCTGAGTCTTGCAGCCTGTGCTGATCGTCCTGAATGTGCACATGTAGAGACAGAGGGATGTTTCATTATTAACAGGGCTTGTGACCAGATACAGAGGACTGAGACAAACAAAATGCCAACCAAACCTCAGCTCCACCTTAAACCTCCCAGCAGCGCCGGAGCCTGGCTGCAGGCCTCGGTGTTACTGCACATGATCAGACAGCAGCCTATTACAGAAAAAGCCTATTTGCCATCATACTGAACTGTGCGCTGCGAGCCCAGCTGCACGCGTGTCGTCCAGGAAAACACAGGTTAGGCTGTTTGTGCGGCGCAGCCTGTGTTTAGTGACGGAAGCGGCTGCGCTGTGAGATTTTCAGTCAATAGTCATCTTTGGTCCTATTGATGGATGCAGTCGTTGCTGTTGCTGTGATGTCTGTATTGTAGGTTACACTGACCGTGTGTGACACAGATAATCAGAATCTGTTTTATTGATCGAGTTTGCACAAACTGGAATTGGAATTGGTGTGAGGTCAATATTTGTAAAGGATATTGATTAAAAAAAAGTTTAAATGTAGGTAGGAAATAGATCTCTGATAGGGACAGAAAGTGCAGAATATGACTTTAAAAACAAAGATATCATTTAGGAAGCAGGTGTCTTAGTGGGCATGGAATTCAGCATTAGAAGAAATGAACAGAAATATATAGATGTAGATAATATTGACATCCATTCACATTGTTTGGGACATTGCAATGAAAAACAAAATGAAAAGTTGGAATAACGTAAATAGGTAAAATAGAGTAAGTCTATGTAATCAGGCCTCAAGGGGTCAGTGCCTGATTTTGCTGTTTGGTGGAAACCTCAGATCTCCAAAATGTGAGACTTGGAGGAACAAAAAGAGAAACAGCCAGTCTGAAGATGTTCAGCCCCCTGAGGAAAAAGTCAGAACATGAAAATCAAATGGAAGTTGAAGGTTTTCACAGCAGCCGACCTCATTACTGATGTCAGGAAACTTCCTCTTTTGATTAGCCTGTCAGTGATATTAATTTTGTCCTTTGTGTTTCCGTAGAATCATATGAAAGATGAGCGTGATTAACATGAAAGACGTGAGTTTTGTTTGTAACATTAACCATTCACTTCAATAGGATGAACATTCATGTGATTATTTAACGTGATTTTCTCATGAATCACATCTTCATATGTATCCATGCTGAAAAGATATATTCTCACTGATGCATTGATTATCGATTCTGCAGATGAAGCTGCTTCGTCTGGTTTTCTTTCTAACACACAGTCCATCAACAGCAACTTTTTTATATCAACATTGTTTTTCTTTAGAATCAATAATGTCAAAGTAATTCTGTAGGACAGTCTCACTTTATTACTCTTTTTTTTTTAATGGACTTACAATTTTGTGAATTGAATCATTGAATCGTGGTTTACAAACTCAAATCGAACTGAATTGTTTAAAAAAAAACATCTGTAACATCTGTGAATCAAACTGAATCAGTTCACAGCTTCAGAAACATGATACTGATTTCAACCATATCACACAGACCTGGTCAGATCTGTGTGTGTGTGTGTGTGTGTGTGTGTGTGTGTGTGTGTGTGTGTGTGAGAGAGAGAACTGGTTATCTTATCACAAGGTCTCAGCAGTCTGCAGTTGTTTGTGATGAAATGTTGTCATTTACTCTCTCGGTGAAGCCGCTTTCCCTCGACTTGCCTTGTCTGCTGCAGTTAGA
>OMKZ01046983.1:77381-89795 GCA_900302535.1 Neoniphon sammara | reverse complement strand
AGTAAATATTTGATTCATTCTGTAGATACATCTTTTCACAAGCCTAACTGCAATCCTCATTTGCAAACCAGAAGAACGACAAGCATGGCACTGATTTGTATCAAGCTGCATGGCACAGCTCTAGGTAACTGTAGTTTTAAAAAAAAAAGTGTATTATTTACAGTTTTTCTGAATTGGTAAAACATTAAACTCCATTCTCTGAACCAAATTCTCAGTGGCCTGAACTCATTTCTTGAATCAGTCATTCTTTTGGCAAAACCTTAAGTAGTTTTCACCTAGTTAGACACAATTTGCAGATCTTATTCACTCTTTTTTGCAAAACTCTAAACACATTCTCATTCACTAAACACATTTTCACTGTGATACAAGGATACAAGGATACAAGGATACAAGGAAATTTATTTATCACTATACAACAGGTTGCACAGCGAAACTAAAATGTGGTTCCCTCTTGGTTGGTTAATTAATTGATTGATTATGTAGAAAAAAAAAAGAATTACTGATCATGGAAGAGTTCAGGTGCATTTAGGAGTCTAACAGCCTGAGGGAAGAAGCTGCTCCTTAGCCTGGTGGTACGGCATCGGATACTTCTGAATCTTTTTCCAGACGGCAGTTGTGATGCACTTGTGATGCATAATGGTAAGACACAGGTGACAGAAGTTAAACACAGTTAGAGCACAGAGGTCATCACTTACACACAACAACTCAAAACTGTTCACACTTGTTGTTAATGATGTGATGAAACCAATATAAGCCAGTTCAAACTGGACAGGTGTCACAGGTGGTTTGAACGTTGATACCAGCAGTGAGTGGAAACATCTGAGAGGCAGAGGAGGAGGAAGACCGAGAGCAGGAACAGTCTTTTCATTAAAAAAAAAAAAAAAGCTCTTGTTCATGAATGACAATGAAGGATGTAGGACAAAGTGGAGAACCCAGTCTGAGCAGATTGTCTGTGGCCAACATGATCGGATTCAGAGAAGAGAACAGGTAATCGTTTTTTTGTTTTGTCTTTTTCCTGATGATTGAAAGTTTACTGCATACAGATGTTTCAGTGCATCACTTTGCCAAGGTAACTGCATGTTCCTTTTTTGTAGAATTGCAAGACTGTCATGTGAGGGTAGAAGGGCTCCTATGCTCTCAGCAAAACACTCTCACTGTTGACTTGGTCCTTTACAAGTCCTGTGTGAAAGACAGTATGTGAAAACACTGCGTGCAATACAGCACCAAGCTGTTGAAGGCAATGCAAATTTAAACTGTTACTCAGTTGTGAATATTTCTTTTGAAAGATGTAAAACACATTTACTGTATTACTGTATACACAATAAACATTTTTCTCTGAAGCTACATTACCTGAACACAGTGTTTTCTGTTTTTTTGATGTAGTGTATAGCGAATGCTCAGTAATGTTTTGATTTTTTACTGGCTGTGTGCATGACTGAAAACATGGTTGGGTATTGACCACAGGTAAAACTGTTTTGAGGCATACCAAACGGGAAGACAGGAAAAATGGGAGAATTGACAGGTATGACAGATCTGTGAGATGGTGAGGTGTCATGAGTCAGGTTCGACTTCCAAACGATTCTTTTCAGTCAGGGTTAGCTAACACCTAGCTTTTAAGTTATACACATGGTAAAAACTACTTTAACAGTATTTTGTTGTGTATAAGCACAGGAGTATTGCTTTTCATGAAATATGGACAGTATAATAACGTTTAAAACTCAAAAAAGTTATTTAGTGTTGAGTGACCCTTTAAAGGTTAGAGGGCCCTTGACCCAGGGCCCAGGACAGTTGACTTGGTGTTCCCCACGTGTCGGTGGCCCTGATTAAATGTAGTTCACTACTTCCCAACACTGATCATTATTACCTTCCCTATTTTCAGGATGCTTGTTGTTGTGCTAAATCCTACCCCCTTACACTGTGACTGGTCAATGCAGGCCATGTGGTCTTCATTTTGGCAAAAATGAAATGAGGATTTGGAAGATTTTCCAACCAGACTTTTTCCATCTGCCCATCACTTCCTCTTATCAACGTATTAATTAAAGGGATGGTTCACCCCTGAAAGTATTGGTATTAGTAGTAGTAGTAATTGCAGTCATCACAACATAAGGGATATAAGTTGGGGGAGAGCAGATAAGTAGCAAGCAAGCAAGCAAAAGGAAATATCATAAGCAGAGAGAAATTATCTCGGTCCCGATTTCTTTGTTTTGGTTCTTGCGGTACCAGTAAACCAGAATACCGTTTTCCTCAGTCAACATGAACTGAACCGATAAACTTCCATTTAGACTGGGGAACCCTTTTTTGTTTATTCATTTTTTGTCCCCATAGCTGGTGGAAAAGCAGCTACAGCCTGGATATATTACTGAGTGGCTTTCTTACTCACCAGCAAGTTGGAGTTTGTTGTCTCAGCTTCACCTCAAAGCATTTTGGGAATGACATTAAAACTGACCTCAGCTTACGGGTGACAAATAAACGTTCCTTGTGGGAATTTACAGAATGTACTGAGTTCATTAAACTGTAATTAGACAGTTTATTCACATGAATGCAGTATCCAGGGAATGAGAGCAGCTTAATATGTTCATACACTGTACTGAAACATAAACAGATGTTACAATTGGCATTTAGCAGACGCTTTTATCCAAAGCGACGTATACATGAGATTTTGATACAACACAAGAAAGGTACTAGGTGGTAGTTTTACTAATTTATCATCTTTTCTACTCATGCGTGCTCAAATGAAGGGTTATTATTCACATGCATTTTCTGTTGAAGATCTTTAAGTGTGTTATTAATTAAAATTTGTCCCCTCCCTGAGACAGCTACCACTGAAGTAGCTGGTGCAAGAAACTTTTGATGCACATTGATGAAGAGCTAGATGGTCAGAATACAACTGAGGCGACCCTGACAAAATTTAAAGGGAATACCAGTGTCATAAAGACTTGCAGCCCATTTACTTTTGTCTACACCTAGTCTACATTTCCACCTGTCATTTTACAATATGTGCTGTATGTAATTAGATTTTTAACATTCACTTGTTTTTCATTCTTATTAAATTCAGACTTTACAGTCTAAAACCTAGTTTTAAATTAACTGCTGTTGCAGCTAACAAAGATGCCCTAATAATAAAGACATGGTTGTAAAAATAAAATAAAGTTTGTAAGATGACATGATTTTGAAGCATTCTTTACTGGAGAAGACTTCTATTTCTTCATGTGGGTGTCAGATGATTAACAGAAAGCAGTGTAGTGGGTGTAGTGTAATGCAACACTGATATGAAAACACTCAGAACAATGAAGTGAGGACAAAATAGAAAGTTTAACCAAACAAATCACATTTACTGTGATGGGTTATTTTGCTCCATGAAAGTTGTTTTACATTCTGTACAAGATTGAGTGGCATTAAATGGCTTGTACTCGAGGGAGGAAAATGATATCTCCAGCTATGCTACCCCTGTTCGTTACTAGCACCAACTTATGTGTGGTGCTAGTCATGAGCAGCTCCATAGAGAATCTCCGGGAATAATTACTTGGCGGCACTTTGAGTGTATGGTGGCAAGATTTCCTGAGCAAAAATTGACAAAATGAAATGTCCTATATCCTCAAAACCCTTTCTACTGCTTGACAAAAATGTGGTTTTATAAAAGTTTGCAGTACACCATAAAATCACACTTTCACATGGCTTGTGCAGATCTATTTACAAGCGGCGCAACGATGGCAGGCATCACTTTTTCTTTGCCTAGTGACCTGTGCGAAAAGCTGAAAGCACACTCACTGCTGCCCCCTTGGTCTGCCAGTGAAATTACACCTGTGTCACATGCAGTTATGTGTTTCTCATGTTTTCACTTTGGAAATTTTTGCTCATTGTCAATTATCAGTCTGTGGTTTACGATTGGGGACGACTTTGATAGCAGGAGAAGCAGAGCATTGTAAGGTGGGTGTTTCAACCAATAATTTAAGTTTGAAAATCGAGAGATTTTGATTATATATTGTAAAATCTGTAGCACTCCCATATGATTTGCAAAATACTTTGTTGCAATGTAAAGTGTAAAATGTAAGGTAAATTGTACCTAAATGAGCTAAACATTCAAAATCACTGGTATGGTCCTTTAACCTTCACTGGCCACATTAGAGGACTGTGCTTGTACCAGTGTGAGTGTATGTATCTATATGAATGCAAAACAGGCAGGGGTGATAAAAAGATGGGAGATACTAATTATAAAGGTTATAAGAAAACCTCAAAGTACAGATCCACCGCATTTCTTATTCTATCAGATGAATTTATTATTGGATTAGCCTCTCAGACAATAGCTGTCTATGCTGTGACATGGAATAATTATGAGCCTAAGCCCATAATGACATGGCATTACTGTCTTTGTGTGGTTACATGCCACATTGCCCTTCTAATAGTTTGAATTGGTTTCTGCCCACATTGCACCTGACTCTATTTGTGCAATTGAAACCCATATGTAGATAAACGACATCACATAATACTACCCACACAACCAATGGGGGAGATAGAGTGGTTGGCCCTGCCCTCTCCTTTTGGAATCCGTGGCCTTTTCTCATTGGCTGCTGCTTTCGCTATTAATTAAAGTGTGGTGCCAGCGCTATTAACTCCCCATCCATCTCTCTGTTATGACAAGGTAATTACTGCAAAGTGTTGTTTGGCTTCATATCAGGGCTCTGGTTAGCAGCACTGGGGAGAAAATCATACAACCGTATTCTGATTTTATTGATTCAATCACTCAACCAGATTAAAGCGCTTTTAAAGAGTCTTTTGGCTTCAGGGGAGGAGTGGATCTGTTTTGTCTTGACCTCAGCGAAAAGTTTATTTGTTTTCCAGAGATGTTTCTACTCCACAATTATGGTCTGGGTTGGAGCGAATACTCTGGTGATTTAATAGGACAGTGGTAAACCACAGAGCAGAGATACAGCAAATGACAAGATCATGAAAACACTGCCAGTTTGTTCAGAGGAGTTCAGAGCTAGTGTTACAGTAGTAATAAGAGTCATAAACAGCCTGGGATATGAGAAGGTTTTGGCCCCAAATCCTCAAGCAGTTTTCAGATTTCCTTGTCATTGTTTGAAAGCATTTACTATTTAAAGACTGGGCTGGTAAGTATTGTTTCAAAGACATTTTTGTGTGTGCGCGTCACTCACAAACACAGTAATCCTCAGACCCTGGCTGGCACTTGTCCAATAGCTGTGAATTAAGAACATTTCTAATCCCAGCAGACACAGGAGGTAGGAGGTAGGAGGTCAATAAAACATTTCTAAACAATTAAAACAAAACTCAAATTTCCAAACCCATACTGTAAAGTAGCTACAACTAAACCGAATATAAAACTTCACAACTTCATAAAAATAACTAATGAAAAATTCAAAACTATAATAATCCCAATTCATATTTACCCAGTCTTTGTTATTGCTGTGTCATACTGAATATCAGGTCTTACCATCAGTGAATACATTTAAAAATTATAGCTGCTGCACAGCGATGAGACAGGGCCGGGCAGTAGTTGTGGAGAAAGGGTGGAAGAAGTAGTAGAAGTTCCAGCATGATGAATTCAACATATCTGTTAGAAGATTCACAAATGTGTCTTCACTGCCACCATCTGGGGCTTGAACCCACAACCTTCAGTAGCATAAGCAAGCTCCAAACAGGATGTGCCACTGGGGTGGACAGATAAACTGCCTGCAGACAGCTTTGTAGGTCAACAACCCAAGCTCATATTAGTGTGGAAATCAAATTTAGGTCCTGGGAGAATTACAACAATATGAGCAGTAGAGGAAACAGCAACAGCCACAGAGACAACAGGTGATGATTTTTTTTTCTCTGAGTGACCAGAAGCCACACGAGGAAGTATCAACAGCTGCAACAACAACAACAAGAGGGACTGGGAGCTCCGCTGCCTGGCCCCTAAAAATGAGAAGATGACAAAAAGAGGAATGAGATTTGTATATAACACTAAAACCGTAAAAGTTTCTGATGAAAATTTCATTCAAAATGACTTTGGAATTGGGTTCTTTGCAATCCAGCACATTTATCAGTTTCAGCATAATGAATAGCATAATGAACAAATTCAGTGCTTTAGGCAGGTGCAAGTTGTGAAGTTGCAGCACACACGGCTGATTTTTAATGATTTTCCAAAGTTTTGAACTTTACACGCTTGCTGTAGCGTCACCTTGAGGAAATTTGGTTCGAGACTTCAGTTTATGTGGTTTTGGACTTGACCAGACAGTTGTGCAAAGCTTGGTTAATTTTCGTGCATGGCAAGCCAGTTTGAGGAAGAAGAAGAAGAAGAAGAATACAGAGCAAAACAAGAGGGACCGGCAGCTGCGCTGCCCGGCCCCTAATAATAGCATATGGGTTATGATCTTAACCTCTGTGCCCCACATGAAAAACCAAATCTGACATCTACACTGAGATGGCACCAGTGTAAATGAAGCCAATGAGCAACAGAGAGGAAAGACTGGAAACACTCCTTGCAAATCCCCCCAGTCTGAGGGGATAAAATGAATTACATCATTAGTGCTCATATTTCTTGTAATGTGTAGCAGAGAAGCTAGCTATCGCTGCTGATGTTAAATCCCATTTGCTGCCATGGGTCACTGTCTCAACAATTTATGTCACTGCATTATCGCTGACCCTCTCTTTCCTAATGCATTAACAAGCTTGCACAGCAGATTAGACTTTTAAGTTGTGATAACAGATTTTGCAGAAATTAGGCAATGTGCATTAAGAGTATTTCCTTATCTGTGCTGCAAATCCACTGGAGACACTTAAGCTTAAAAGTGTGTCTGGGGAGCAAGCTGTTGATTATTAATATACAACTAAATTCTCAGGAACTCTTAAGTTTCAGCATGTACGAACTCCTATCTCTGCAACACCTCTTTGTTTTCATCAAATTTCAGTAAATTTCTCGTTGAAAAAAAATGAATGTTTATTTTCAATGGAAACTGTGGTAGGCAGCAAGCAGCAGTGAATCAGCGAAAAACTTTGGCCCCAAAGCAGGATGTGGTTTCTCCTACTTCTGCTTTCAGGTTTGCCAGCAAAGACTGCAGAATGAGACACATGATGGACAGAGCACATGAAGGAAGAAGGGCAACCTCTCGTGTTCAGGAGGAAGGATCTGAAAGCAAAACAACACAACTATTGGAGTGGGTTTGGCAGACACAGTTGTTCATCTGGATGGAGTTTTGTCAAGGTTGAGAATCCTCTTAAGGACCATGTGCTAGTCATCAATACGTCTCCCTGCCCAGTACAATAATACACACACAGAGTACAATTAGTTATATAAGTGTTCATATAGGACAGTCCAACTTTAACTTTTTAAACTTTAACTTTATACCCTGGACAGGTGGCATTGAGGTCAGAGCAGACAAAACTTCAACTAGCTTCACTTACAATTCCCAACTCAGTGAATCCATTTTGCAATGAGACAAGGTGATGTGCACGTTTCAGAAATGCAACTGAATGTTGGTGAAAGTCTTAATATGTCTGTTTGATCCATAGTCAGCATTTTTCTTTAATGCCAGAAGTCAGTTTTTTATGTCACTGTTTGTCAATTAAAAATTAACATTGGGATGAAACTCAGTGTGTAGTGCAGCTGATCCTTAAAAAAAAAAAAAAAAAAAAAAACACTGAAATTAAAACTTCTCATTTTAAAATTTAAAGTGATGTTTTCAGCTTTTTAAGGTCATCATCTGTCATACCATGTACCTATTTAACAACTTATCCCAAAAAGAATAACACAATTTTTATTTGCTTGTACTTCATACCAAAATCTCATTACTTTTACTTCCTGGAAAAGAGAAAATCTTTTGTGGTCACTTTATGATGTACCAGGAAGCAACAAAGAACCTTAATTAAAGCATTGCAGAATTTTTAACAATCCCACTGCTCCACCCCTCCATCAATTAAAACCGCCTCCCTTCCCTAACTGATGTCTTATTGTTTTACACTACTGAATGATCCCTCCCTGCAATATCCCCTGTCCCAACATTTCATTTCAACAAGATATACAATACATCAAATGAAGAAAGCAAGATTCTCTTAAAATGGATGTGATAGGTAGGCCTTTGGCCCAAGATTGTGTAACCGAGTCAGAGTAATAACGTTTGTTTGCCTTAAGGTTAGACAACACCACCTGCAGTTAAAATCCCCAGGAAAACCAAACTGTAAAAGACGTTGTGATTTCCCCACATATACATGGTCGTAAGAACACAGAGACGTGGATTCTGACTCTGGATGGACAATTTTATTAACCACAAATGTTAAAATTAGTTTAAGGGTAGTTTATTATGGCAACACATCCAAAACATTTACAAAAATCCTAAGCAGAAGATGTTGATGCCAACTGTTGAAATCTAAAAAAGCAAAAACTATTAAAAAAGATCACGCCATAAATTCTGTTGCAGCCAGATACATGGCGGTTACCTGAGGGCCAGCACAAACATCTACCTATATATAAAACAATGTTAAAGCATGCAATGTAATGTAATATCATCTGGCATAAAAACAGGCCCCTAATCATACCTGCAGAGCAGATTATCCAGCCTACAGGGCCCAGGCCAAACAGGTCACTTACAATGTCTGTGGTAAGAAAATAAACACCAATGAAAAGTCTTCAAAATGTTCATCATGGTTAAAACAGTCAGCTTTACAATATACCTTCCAGATGGCAGTGCTCCGTAGCCACCTCTGAACCAAATGCAGCCAGAATGAGATCTGGAGTGCTACCTAAATAACCTACTCTTCATGAGGCAATAGCAAATAAATAAATAAATAAATAAAAGGTTCAGTTTAAGATGCAGTATAAGTTTTTGCTTTTCTGTAGCACAAAATCCCCCTCGTCATTTACTATCATATCCTTTTATGTATGACCAGGGTCAGGGATTTTTTTGTCATTTAGTGAACTGCAACAGCCTTGAAAGATAATTCCAATGCCATCATTAACATGAACGGACAGCAAAAAACAGCAGTTAACATATGCATACAGTGATGTTCTCATCTTAGATTATCTCATCGTACCTGTCACTGAGACAGGATTCAGGTGTGAAATAGGTTTCATGACAAGCCAATTAAATGTTGGAAATAAACATGTTCTGACAATGACAGACATTGTCAAACACAACACAAACAATATCTATCCAGAATGTCTATTCTTGATGTGTCACATCACCTGTTCAGCTATTACTCACCCATTGTGGCATTGCCAAAATTGTATCAATCAAACCCATGGTTTGTTTACATTTTGACAGACGCATAAACTTGACGTTTGCAGTGTAAACAGTATCAGCTGTTGTGATATGGATGCAGGTTTAACCCTGTCTGTCGCATGATTAATTCTAGCGGAACCCCTGAGTATGATCATGATATAGGGTTGACAGGGTTGCAGATCAATACTTTAATTAAATTTAATGAAAACCTTCTGTGTGATAAAATGACTCTTGAGTGAAACTCCATTTAACAATGTAGTTTTCATTGCAAACACACTTTGTTTACACTCAAAATTAATAGCCAAAATACATTGTTTATGTCCTTGAGGTCTAATAAACATATTGAATGCATTTCCTACCTCAAAAGACATATGCAAAGCCTAATTATGGAATATTTTGAAAGCTGCATTGTTTACATCAGTGTGTGTAAAATGTAAAAGGTTGCCCCCATGTTCATGGTGCTGGAAATACAGGTTATGTAAACAAAACAGGGACCCGGTCTTTCCAGTGTGCACTGTGGCAGACAAATTATATTGGGTACCTTTAATAAATGCTCTAAATGACAGGATACTTAGAAACTGGCTCGGAGATAACATCCACAACAGGAATCATTAATTGATCTCTCCATAGGCTAATAGAGTGCAAGGAGGTAATTTGAGTGGCAAATACCAGCATGTCAGGAGTAATTATACTCATAGCACTCCCAGTCATCTCCCTTTTTAATCCTATTTGTATATGAGAACAGAGAAAACATACCGCATAAGACATGCTTCAGATGTTGTTTTGTACTGTCAGTCTGTTATTTTAATTGTATTCAGCACCTGCTGTTTCATTGAATATATGTTCTTCTGCTCAATTACAGAGCTGAACAGAAAAAATGCCACAAACAGCAGTAAAACAAAACTTCCCACACATAAAAAGCTTATGTCCTAAATTAGTTCTATAAATATTTGATCATAGGTTTAAGTGGGCTGTTTAAAGGTGTACACTGTGATGCAGATTTCCTACTGAATAAATCCCGCAGAGACACTGTATGCTTAACAAAAAACAACACCGTCTAGACCAAACACAGTGTCTTGTGTACATCTCCCATTGACCGAACGCCTATTTGCACCAACCCTTCTCATTTTTAATCAGACCACAGCTACATGGATAAACATCTTCTGTGCTTCTGATATATACAGTATATATAAGTGTCAGAAAAGACAACACACTGATTTGCTGAACAGTCCCTTGTTCATTTTAGAGCTAATTTTCTCTGCCTTTTTCTGTGGCATCAAAGACAACACACTTGGGAAAAGGGACATTTTAAGGATGAGCATTGGTACAAAGGAGACTTAGCACTAATTTATCTAGGGACTTCTGTCTGGATTTACCTCAAGATGAGCTGAACGCAAAATGGATGAAACATTATGTGCACTGATATTAATACCAGACATCCAAAGATATCCGTGCCTGCCAGCATTGTGGTTAGGTACTCGTGGCCTACAGGCACGGAGCGTTTCTTTAAAACTTGGACTTACATGTTTGGTTGTTCCAGTGGAAACTGAGTAAAAGTAAGCCAACCATTTGGAAACAATGCTTGGCAGCTTAACAAAAATAGTTTCATAGTCATTTAAAGCATGAAACTTAAAATGAACTAAACAGTTTTTAAACCAAAAGATGAAAGTTCTTCTGAATTCAAAAGTTTGAATGTGAGTGTGCATGCCAGTATGTGAGAATCTTATTTTTTGATATGTGAATATTTGCTGTTGCAGTTTGGATGTTGTTTCTGTTTGCTTTGTTTGCTCAGGTTCATTAGCAGCCAGAGAGGGGTACTATTAAGTTAGATTGTGGGGTAAACAGGTACCTTTACTCTAGAGTTTTCCTAGTTTTAATCTGGGTTGACTGGTAATTTATGTCGCACACTTCACCTGCAATGGGACAGGTTATGTTCTATCTTACGGCTTAAAATATAAATGCACTACCCTTTGACCAATACACTCCTGTGGAAAATGGTATGTCTATTTCTAGAAGATCCCATTGACACATATGTGTGGATAATCAGAGAGTCTCTTGGCAGGGCAAGATCATTCAGAGACTGGCAAAATATGCCAAATGTTCCCAATGATGTTCTTTTTGAAAGATATCAGAAGTACCAAACTCAAGACGTATCTGTTTTCTTTATCCTATGGATAAAATTGGCTTCTATTTGACCATGGAGGGAGGCTCAGTCACTTCACAGACTGTCCTGTCTTAGTTTAGATTAGGGTCTGCCGGTTTAGATATCTTTCTCTCACCTTCCTTCTCTTCCCCTG
This sequence comes from Neoniphon sammara, assembly GCA_900302535.1. Lineage (NCBI taxonomy): Eukaryota > Metazoa > Chordata > Actinopteri > Holocentriformes > Holocentridae > Neoniphon > Neoniphon sammara. The sequence continues at coordinate 78,280 of OMKZ01046983.1, read as the reverse complement.
GCTGGTAGAGATCCTCTGTTGCTATGTTGGTTTTTTGTTGCTAACCTTTTCTCCTCTGTCTGTGTGAGTATGTGTGTCTCCAGCTTTTAGGTTGGCAGGCTCATTCTGCTTCCTGCTCTGCTGTCCCCAGTCCTGCTCCCTCTGCATGGCCCTGCGTCTCCTGCACCTTCCCAGCCATTAGTCATTAACATGCCTCTCTTAGCCTTTCCTTTTCTTAGCTACATCCCTAATGTTTGCTTCTTCCTCCCCATCCTATGTATGTGTGTTTATATATCTGAGTGTGAGTGAGTCTGTCTACCTCCCAGGTATACTGCCCCCATCCCACTGTCATCACCATCTCCTCCACCTCCATCCCACCTTCATTTCCTCATCCTGGTTGCTGCTGCGGCTTCGAGACTGGTCATCGTCCCTGTCTCTTTCCGTCAAGGCTTGCTGCTGCTCCCTCTGTTCCCTACTTGTCTGCTCATCCGCTCACATGTTTTATCTTGTTCAATTTTGTTATTTGATCTATTGTATAATCGCCCGCTTGGTCGGCACCTGTTGCACTCCTGGCTGGCCAGGAAAGGGCCCCTTCTCTCCGTGGTCCTTCCCAAGATTTCTTTCCTTTTATCCATTACACTGGGTTTTCGGGGAGTTTTTTCTTGCTTGATATGAGTTTTAAGTCAGGGGGTGTCGTCCCATTTTGTTTCTTGTAAACTTGTGGGCCTGTTAAGCCCTTTGAGACTGTGAACAGTGATTTTGGGCTCTAAATAAATATGAACTTGAACTTGAACATCAGAAGTAGAGTACTTGTGTGACACGTTTTCAGTTAGTTTCGGACCCAAAGGCAGACGCAGACACAGTTGGAATATGGTAAAACAGTTTATTTGACTTAACACTGGAGAATTGAGTTGAGCAGG